>MJUU01072024.1:12855-28671 GCA_002080025.1 Modiolus philippinarum
CAAGTTCAATTAAAACTGGCGACAATATGTGCCGAAAATGTGCTACACATATTGTCGCCGGCGACAATGTGTGTAGGCGACAATATGTGCAAGGCGACAATATGTGCCGATACGTCTGCACATATTGTCGCCGGCGACAATATGTGCCGGGGCGACAATATGTGCCGTAACAGTCGTTTGTTAGTGATATCCGGTCCCTTTGTGTGTTCCCTGTAGTTAATGTACTTATTGGTATAAATTTAAACACATCCAATCACACAATGTTGGGATTGTTTAACTGAATAGTCATGTGGCCCAAGCAGTTAAAAGCTATATATCCACTTTGTCTCGTTTGATCGCTTTCGTTTTCACGTATGAAATATAAAAGAGACGAACAAAAGCCGGATCACGAGTTGTCCTTACATTTCAAAATACAATGTCATGAATTTCTCATTATTTCATTTGTACTATCAATGTGAATAGCAACATTCCGAAGCAAAAGTACAAATGGTGAATAAAAGGATATTGAGTAAATGCACATGAGACAAAGTCTACCAAAACATGACAAAAACAACCAAAGGAACAACGCTTTCATTGTTGTTCATTATCTTGAAGTTACAATGAGGCCTTCAACAACGAGCTTTGCTCATACCTCATATTAAGTTCCAGACGGCACCTAGCACGTGTTTACCCGGAATTCTTTGCTAATTGTCGAACAACGCTACATCCATGTCTTTTCTGGTCATTGATGCGAGATAGTCAACAAACATAAATTAAACTGGCAAAGCGCTCTTACAATCACTGTCATCCGTTGCCCGACAAAAGCACTAGTGTCCTAAGCTAGTGGACGATTACAAGATATAGACACAGGGCACTCATCAAGTCGATTGCAAGAAAACTTGAAATGTGGGCATTTTAAACAGGTGGTCTGAATTAAATTTCGACATTACCATCTTTTTGACCGCTATGGGATATCTGTTTCCCACATGACAACAGATATTTCCCCTAAAAAGCTTAATTGTTGTTTCCTCTACCGGATTTGACATGTTCAATACGGCAAGTGTCTTATAAGAAGCTGGAGATGCTTACTCTGTACGTGCATTTGATCTCGACTATGGTTTTTGTTGGGTCCGTGTTGTTCATCTTTAAGTGTGTGTGTGTGTCTTCATTTTTCTTTCCTGTGCCGTGCTAATGTTGCGTCTCTTTTTCTTTGTGGTTTCCGGTGTTCCGATTGTTCTTGGATTTTGATTGATAGATCGGTTCTCACCAACTTTAATTTATAGTATAACTAATTCGAGATTTCGAATATCCGGAAAATGTTCATCAAGTGACAGAACAAATCAGTAATTCACGAATGCGCGATAGCACATGAGTAAATTATAGAGTTTTTCAGTCACGAGATGAATATTGTCGGTAATCGAAATCTCGGATTAGTTGTGCTTTTTATACCCCCTTGAAAAGTGAGGATATATAGTGATGGAGTTGTCCGTCGTTCCGTATTTTCGTCCGTCTGTCCGACACACCTGAAGGTATCCATCTCTTCTCCGCTGCTACTCCCTGAACTACTGAACAGATTTTCATGAAATTTTCAGATTATGTAGATGTGCACCTGCTATTTCAGAATTTGATTAAATTGATTTTTTTGGGTTTCCCATACCAAAACATATGCAATTACATTACAAGTGGTTACCCATCTCTTATCCGCTACTCCTCCTGAACCACTGAACAGATTTTCATGACATTATTTAGATGTGCAACTCCTATTTCGGAATTTGATATGAATGATTTTTTGGGTTTCCCCATAGCAAAACATTGACTTTGCCATTACATTACAAGTGGGTACATGTACCCATCTCTCATCCACTACTCCTCCTGAACCACTGAATAAATTTTCATGAAATTTTAACAGTCTTTGTGACATATTTCAGTATTTGATTTGATTGATTTTTAGGGTTTCCCATATCAAAACATGGACTTAGCAAATACATTACAAGTGGGTACCCGTCTTTTATCAGCTGGTCCGTCCGTCTGTCATCACTAAGTTGGTACATCATTTTTCTTGTTATCCCTTTTATTTCATACATCATTTGTCCGGATAACTCCTCCCTCAGTGTATAAGGTAGGAAACTTTTACTTTGCAGACTGCATATTTTGAAGATGTGCATGCTACTTTGATTTCATTTTTGCTGATTTTTTTAACAAAAGTATGCATTGTTTAACTTCCATTTTTAGTCGGGATAATGCGTAAAGAGCACATCATTTGCCTGGATAACTCCTACAGTCTTTAAGGTAGGAAAGTTTTATTTTGCAGATTGGTTGTGGATACTTTGAAGATGTGCATGCTACTTGGATTTTGAATTATGCTGATCTTTTTACAAAAATATGCATTGTTGAATAAGTCATTTTCAGGCGAGATGATGCTTATATGGTACATCACTTGTCCGGATAACTCCTCCTACAGATTTTAAGATAGAAAGATTTTAATTTTGCAGACTGATTGTGCATATATTTAAAACGCGCATGATATTTGGATTTTGACTTTTACTCATTCTTAACAAAACTATTCATTGTTGAACTTAGTCTTTTTCAGGCGAGATACTGGTTGAAGGGTACATCATTAGTCCGGATAACTCCTCCTACAGTTTTTAATGTAGGACGTATTTTGCACATTGATTGTTCATATATTGAAAATATTAAATGGAACTTGAATTTTTATTTTTGCTGATTTTTAACAAAAATATGCATTGTTGAACTTATCATTTTTAGGTGAGATAATGCTTATAGGGTACATTATTTGTCCAGGTATTTTCTCCCACTGTTTTTGGAGGATTATCCGATATGCAGGGGCGTGGGGTATGTGAGCTTGCTAACTAAGGTTCTTTATGTCAAGAAAGATTTATCCACAAGAGCTAAGTCTAGACAGAAAGTAAAACTGTTGTGGCGTTTTTGTTACGGTTTATACATTCCTATCTGATCTTCATTTCTCAATACTTATACAAGATTTCGCTAAGTTGGCCTTCTTTTTTTTACCTTTAATATATTTAAAATATTTATGAGCAGGCATGCTTAGTGGTTTCATGAACTTAACAAGCTTCCATTACAAGGGTGCACTCGACCGTTAAAAGACCATAAAATTTGAGTTTCATGTGAATAATGTCTGATGTTATATGTTTTGGCGATGCTGATTGCATAAGCTTGACAAACATATGTATTTAATCGCAGTCTAAGAAATAAGTTTTGAATAAAATTGGAATTAAACGAATTAACATAGTATCTTCAGCTAAGGGTCCCCTTCGTGTCAATTACATTATGGTTCGTCTTGAAAGGTAAATATGGTCGTGCTACGTCGAGTTTCGTTAGAATATGAAACGTCTCTACTAAGTACACCGGGAAACACCTCTGCCATCGTTTAAAAAAAAACAGGTAACTAATGTGTAATTATTTTCCTTTTTAGTGCACAAGAGTTGATTATAGCCTGGTTCATATGACTCGCGACTTAGCTCTCCTTACACAAGACTGTTCTAGCTTTACTCACGACTATAGTCATATGACTAACGACTTTCATCACATGCTCATTACACTATTGTTACTCGAGGTGATCGGAAGTATGATATTTAAAGGACTTTGTCTCATGTCCATTTACTCCATGTCCCTTCGTTGCTTATAATGAATTCGTTTGCTGTCATATATTATCCGATTTATCAACCAAACCTGTCACTAAAACCAGCAATGATAAAAACTTAACTCCTTTACAAAAATGTCTTAGAAACTGATATCCTCACCCGAACCATGATTGAATTCAAACGTAAACACCGATATTTTATAGCAACTAATAAGTTTTTCTGAAATTAAGTCTTTGAATATTCAAAGGCTAATAGGGATATACTGTATGGTTGTAATATTTCGTGGGGTATTAATTTTAGCGCTATTCGCGTTTTAAACGATAAGCGCGAAAATTTATACCCGCGAATATTTCACTGTTTACTTTAATATCAATGAATAAAATGACTTTAACTACAAATCCGCGAATATAAAGACCGGCGAATAAATCCTACTCTGAAAACCGCGAAAATTTCGTACCGCGAATATAAAGCCCTATACAGTATATAACCGATTGGATTCACACAATATTGCCATTGGGTATTGGGTTAATTTCAAACATAACATATCATTGGTAGGAAATATAGAAATAAGCCCACCCCTGAGCACAGTAATTGGTCGTGTAAGGAATCAAGTCAGTGTTTTCTAGTTGTATGTCATATATGAAGAGTTGCGAGTCGTATAAAAAAATAATCGTACTATCACCACTGACAGCAAATAGTGAAATGAGCATAGAACAGTGCCGTGATTAACACGAATATAGTCGTGAATCGTATGAGCAAGATTGTGACCAACCAGTAACTAGTTAAATAACTTGAGACTATCACCACTAACAACAAGTAGTGAAATGAGCACATGAGCAAAGAACACTGTATTGTCGAGAATCGTATGAGCAAAATATATAAGCATAATTAACGTCTATTGCCCAAATGATTGAAACATTTAATCTCTGTACTGAAAAGACGTAATTAAGTTGTCAATATGGCCATATGATGAAACTAGATTCACAGTACTTTCGGTATTTTGTTATCAAACAATTCAACCCAAGCTAACGTGTAGAAGTTGACGAGTTTTTTTTCAAAATAAGTTGATTTTTCAAGACATAACAAACGAATATTTACTCTCCGAAGATGGTTGAAGCGGACTTGGAGGTGATAGAATACACCCCAAGATAACATGGTGTTCAGGTGTCATGTTAAATAATTTACACAATACATGCATTTTTGTCACTTAAATCGGTAAATTAACAAAGTTTGCGACATAACAAATAATGGAGCAATTTCGATTACAATGTTTTTATTTTTAGCTTCTCTTACGATATATTTACAGAACAGGTGCCTTGGTTACTTCTTTTGTTCAATTTTGAAGATATTTAGGACGGTACTTCACCTTCAAATGGTTGGCTGTTATTCAAACTTCCGTGTTCGTATCTAATTTTAATCTTGTTATTGTCCATTGCTCTTCACATACTAGATAGTATGTAATTGTAATTGAAAAAAAAAGTGTAAAGAAAGTTATCTTCTGTCATTTTAAGTTAAAAGTAGACCACATATATATATTTTTTAAGTCAAATGTTTAGTTGAAATAAACAGGAAAATGGCATACTCAACATTTCTTTTGTGCTCTTCTCACGAATAGTCTGAAGATATCAAATGAATTAAAACACCGAAATAAAAAAAAAATAAAATGGGGATAAACATCTGTGGATTTTTGCTTAAAGAAAACTGGTTCATTTATTGCTTGGCAATATTTTTTAAATGAATTTATATCAAACATATTGTAAAAAAAACAACGTAAAATTCATTTTGTAGGTGACAAACAATTATTTCCACTGACTCGATGACAGTTTTAATGGACTGTTTTTTTAATTTTTCTAAACACAATACAACCAAAAAGCTTTGAAAAGGATTTCGTAATATTTTAGTTTTAATAAAGACAAAATTTACCTCGGCAAAAAAGTTACGTTTTTGAATTTTACACCCGGAAGGGTTAAATTTGTTAACCTCTAATTAAAAACAAAGAAATATGTTTATTTTTTTAATTCTCAATATTATTTTAGATCCATGACTATGTACAAGATTCCTTCACAATTACCCTTTAAGTTTTAAAATTTTGAAACAATTAAAAAGCCTGGGAAACAACGACATCCAAGCCCGAGGCAACTTGTTAGTTTTTCTGGTAGGGACTTGCAAAATCGATTTCAGAAGATGAAGAACAACAATAAAAGCGTTGTTCCTTTGCTTGTTTTTAACCATGTATTTGTAGAGACTTTGTCTCATGTGCATTTACTCCATATACTTTGATTCACCATTCAGAAACATACCCCGAATTTATACTCCTTGATAAACGTGTACAGCATAACGAAATTTACTGTTTTTTATGCAAGTTGGGTATTTTTTTTTATTATATACTGATGTACTTACAAATGTAAAAATACCCCAAATTTATTTAGCAAAACCAAATTGAGGACCCGTATTTAAACATGTACCATTGATTTCAAAGCATCCAAGAAACATTGCATTAAGTGCATGAAATATTACACTTTAAACAAAATGAACATGAGTTATATTCCTCTAAAATTATTGCCGATTTTCTCTCTTCTTCATTCTTTGATACCCAAATTGTATTATTCTTTTCTATATGCGAATTAATATACAATTGGCTTAAAACACACCTAAACTTATACATTTCGGCCTAAAAACTATACTGAATTTTTGCCACATCGCTGCATACCAAAATAGAGGAAGCTGCAACCCTCCAACCCTTTTCATCCAAGATGAATCTTCACAGAGACAATCCGTTTTGCACTTTGGTTTTTTTTTTTTAAATCAGAAGTGTCGTTATAAGATTTTTATTTAAAATGGTGATCTATAATGGTGATGGATGCGACAATACAAATGTATATACTTTCTAACTATCGTAACAGTAATATATCTTCTGGTATAGTATACTATCCCAATTCTACATGTTTTCAACCAAAATACACTAGCATAGTTCCACTAAGAGAAAATACACTCAACTTCAATCAGATTTGCAAAAGCGTGTGCTTCATGTTCTCGCATATGAACATCAAAAGTCTATAAATCACCCATGGACTTCACAAATGTATCCTATATGTGCAGAGAACATGGCAATTTCTTTGCACATATGCAATATATAGCTAGCTTAAGTGGTTCTTTTGAGTAATCCTGGGTGGTTTTTTGTCGCAACCTCGAAAGTTTCAAAGCCTATATCTAATACTGGGATTTATGTCTTTCAACTCTTGCTACTTTCGGTAAAATGGGTATTATTTTAGAGTAAAATGTAATGTTGCTAATAAGAAAATTCTCAAAATACATATACGTTAACAGGAGTACTCGGAATAATTTAAATACCTATATTTGTAAAACATTTGATACTTATTGTATGACGAAAGGTGCACCTAGTATATAATTTCAATAACTGTTCTATTGTTTGTTGTGTCTGTGGGGAGAACAGATGGGTGGAATTTATGTCCTGATTTTAATCATTTTTCTTTCTGATGCAACTCTTAGTAGTGGTAAGTGAATTTCGAAGTTAAATCTAACTCTTTATATTTTTAAAAGAAAAATACTATTTAAGCCGAAATTTTGTATACATTAAAATATAATGTAAACGAATTTCTGCTGCGTGAAAAACGGTTGGATACAAGTTTGATACATGTATGTATCATATTGATTTGGAAATTACTTGCAAATAACAAAAGACCGATTTTTTGAACGCAGAGCAGAATTAACGTAAAAGAAATCGTTTTGATATAGTATAAAATGAAAAAGTGACGTTTATCGTGAAATTTAGACTACCCGTGGTATTGGCCGAGGTGGTGGTAATAACCGCGTCGAAGGAAAGATCATTACAACTGCACCGACTTTATTAGAAATTTCATTCATACCTGTAGCGTCATACAATTACCATAAAATTGAAGCAAACATAATTCCGAGGGACAACAAATAATGTTCACGTGATGAAATACAAAAGGAAATGGAATTAATCAAAATCTCGTGTCCAATGAAAATTGTGACTTACAAATTTAAGTATACACCAAGATATTTTATATCAAGTTGGATTATAAATTGAAAGGTACCTCGCACGTTAAAAGTCAAGTAAAGACAATACTATTGGTTATTATGTCTTGATTGTTTAGAATTCGAGTGGCGAGTAGAATGCACGACAATGTAAAAAATCTGAGGTGTTACCACACGACAGCTCATACTAGATGATGAATGATAAAGTCGCTAGCAAGTTTTTAAATAGTTTTAAGAGAATCGGCAGTGTAAAATACACCTCTCATGTCGGCAACCTCCACCCCGTCAAAGATGTTGAAATGCAACACTGCACGGAATACATACAGACAAAGCTGTAAACTTATATTTGTTCAGCATAATAAAAACTCCCTTGAAACAAGTGTTATAGACATTTGCAGCATATTTCTCCCTTTTCTGTTGCATGAAAACGTAGTAGGGGGTGACATGTAGGGATCGCTTTAGACGCCTGGCCGTTGTAGTTATCGTTCATCCCATTTTTGCGTAACACTTCTCTTAATAACTACAGTTGGTTCAGTCATAACCTCTAACGAAGTTAGGTTAGGGCTGTCATGATGAATTTGCTAATTCAATAAGAATTGTTCTATAACGGCTCTAGAACAGTTCTAAAAGCAGTCATAAAAGAAGCCGTTGTTTACAATTGTGTTTAAAACTGTCATTGCCAAAAACGGTTCATAAAAACGGTCATAGTCAAGAACAGTTCTAAAATCGGTCATAACTTGTTCTAAAAGCAGACATGGTCAGGAGTTGTTCTAAAAGCAGTCATCGCTAAGAATAGTTTTTGAAAAAAAATCAATGAGATACTTATAATAACGTTAATATTCATACTAGAGGTAAATGAGACGGATTAAAATTTGTTCAAATCTTGGACTAATATATTAGTTCTAATCCAAATACATGTATATAACATGTTAAAATTTTTATTACAAAAAACAAGGAAATTATAACTGCGGGAGGCGACAGTGGCTATTCTCTCTGTATCTTAATCGAAAAAAATGTATGAAAATTGACCAAAAACATGACCAAAAAAAGATATTTTCTGTGACCGATACATTTACCTTCCTGTAGTTTGACTAAAAATACATGGCAAAAAGGACAATTTCTGTATTTGATATGATATCGAAGCCAACACTCATGGAACTTCCTGTCGTTGGACCTAATATAGATGGTAAAAGGGACATTTTCTGCAGTCGATATTATATTATGAAACTTTCTGTAATTTGACTAAAAATATATGACAAAAGGGACAATTTCTGGATTTGATGTGATATCGAAGCCCGTATTCATGAAACTTCCTGTAATCAGGTAGTTTTACAAAAAACATATTGCAAAAGGGACATTTTCTGCAATCGATATTATATTAATGCCAGCAATCATGAAACTTTCTGTAATTTGACTAAAAATATAAAGCAAATGAGACCATTTCTGTATTTGATATGATATCAAAGGCCACAATAATGAAACTACGTGTAATTTGACTGAAAACATATGGCAAAAGGTTACATTTTCTGTATTTGATATAATAAAGAGAAACTTCCTGTAATTTTGCCAAAATCATATGTCAAAAGGGATATTTTCTGAAACTGAAATAAAAATCCATGCCCGCAATCATGAAACTTCAAATAATTTGACTAAAACAATAAAAGGGGACATTTTCTGTATTCTTTTTAATATGGAAGACAGCAATCATGAAACTTCTTGTAATTTGACTAAAAACACATGGCAAAAGGGACATTTTCTGCAATCGATATAATATGGAAGACCGCAACCATGTCAATTCCTGTATTTGACTGAAAAAACATGTGTGAAAAAATTGCAGAAGGGTCAATTTCTCTATTCTCGATGCCTTCAGTAATAAAATGTATAAGGAAAAAGAAATTTTGTTTTCAATAAGGAATTATCATTTGAGTCCGATAGTTTCAAAGATAGTCCATATCATGACCCTTAGGGGACTGTTTTACCGCAGGCATGACCACTTTAAGAACTGCTTTAGTGTATGGCCACTTTAAGAATTGTTAAAAGTTAACATAGAGCTGTTACAATTATTTTGACCACTTTTAGTAGTATGACAGCTTTTAAAATAGTTCCAAACAGACCATTTTTTACCGCTTTTTGAACTGCTGTAAATTAACTTAGAGCAGTCATATATGACTGCTCTAAGTTAATTTACAGCAGTTCAAAAAGCGGTAATAAATGGTCTGAAGTTAATTTCAAGTAAACTTCGAAACAATTCTAAGTTAACACTGAGTTAACTTGTACAAGAGGTTATGTCTGCATCCAACTTTATAAATTACAACCATTTTAAATTTTGTTTTGTATTGCGCTATCCAATTCACGTCTGCTGGCCATACTTCCTGTAAACTACCAATTTGAATATTTTTGACGAATATGTCGATGATTAATTTTGTAACACAAAAAATTTCTTTGCACTTTTCTCAGCAATTACAAATCAGAGCCACTTGAAATTTTGTATGTGACTTAAGTATAGGTTTTCATATTGTTGTTATGAATTAATGTCGGAAATCTATTTCCCTATTTGACGACTTTAAATATTTTCAAAAAATACCGTCTACGGTAAAAAAGGTAACATTCTTCAGAGTAACTACAATTAAATCAGGTCTTATATTGCGTTTATCGAATTCTGGTCTGTAGGACATCTGCATGTACTTCTTATTTACAGACTTGGTATATTTTCAATGAATGGTAAAAAAATATAACTTCTCTCATCAACTGCAAACACAGCAACTTGAAACTGTGTATGTAAATTTAATACGGAGTTTGAAATTCAGGTGTGTCAGACTTCTACTTCCTGTTAAGCAACTTAGATTGTAATTGACAACAGCATTTCAGCCGCTAATAGTCTTCCATGTAAGATTCATAATTTAGTCAGTCAAGAAGAAATATAATCTGAAGATTAAATCCTTTAGAACAATTATCATAATCGTAGAATTGAAACCGACCTTGTTTTTTACAGCTCCTTGATTCATTGTTTAGCATAATTACTGCAACCAGGCGTTACAAATTGTTAACAAGGTGTTTCTTTCGCGCAAATGAAATATCACAAAATTTCTACCAACGAGATTCATTTCGACTCATGAACCTTGGTTTTTATTTTGTCGCTGTAATCAACAGATTTTGCGAAAGTATTAAATGTCTCGTCTATCGAAAGCTTGAAGTAAAATGCAATGGAACAATTATACTTGAATTGACAAGGTATGCTGTACTAGTACGTATGATTATAATAACATGATAAATGCTCGACTTAAAATGAGAGTGTGTTCTTAAGTTTTGTGATTTTGTTTTCATTTTTACATAAAAAATATTATTTCTGAAAATAAAAATAAAAGTCGTCAGTAAGGATTGCAATTTTTATCAAAAAGGCACATGCTGGCGTCTCACAAAATGTATGCTCCCTTTACATTTCAGTTATGTTGTACTTGTTCTTGAGAGAATTTTTCATATGGATACACTATCATACTTTCAAATTTTGGCATTTATTATTTTTTTTGTAAAGACAAAATGTAATTCTGACTACCTTTATATTGTGCCCTCATCAAAGGATTTTATTATGCCAAGTTTTTTTTACAATTGACTCGTTGAGCACCCGGTGGTTGTTTATATGTTGTGATTGTCCTCTGTTGGTCATTTTGTCGGGAAACGGATGACAGCGACTGTAAGAACACTTTGCCAGTTAATCTTACGTTTGTTGACGATCCTGCATCCATGACATGAAAAAAAGATGGATGTAGCTTTGCTCGACATCTAGCAATGAATTCCGCTCAAACAGATGCTAGGGACCGTCTTGAACTTACTGTTCAATTGCTTTGTTTTACCATGTATATTTTTGTATTTTTACAGATTTTGTCTCATGTGCATGTACTCCATATCCCTTCATTGATAAATTTACACATTAGTCAGGTATTTGGCATACGCTTGTATCTAAGAGAGTAGCAAAAGTTTTATTTCAAAAAGATGTACTTTTTCAACCTTCAAAGACTGCCACACACTTTACACATTGTTGTTGATTGATTGACAGCGGATGACATAGAGGGTGATTTTAAAATAGTTGATTAACAGGACTGCTATAAGAAGATTTCACTTTAGATTGATTGGATCAAATGAAAACTGATCTGAACTTTGATATATATAGAATTTGATATCTACATACTACATACACAGTCTTTCGTGGTGTGCCTTTAATCGATTATAAACAATGTTTCTTTTGCCGCGGACAGTCTTTCAGAAGCTAGTTTGGGGTGTATAAGTACATTTCGTTGAAATGAAACTTTGGCACTCGCTTGACCGTTGCAATATTATATGGATTACAGCCTAACCTAGAGTTCGGATATAGTCTTTGAACTTCAAAAAATGATCAGTCCCCGAATTTTCAATGTAATACCTGAATGTACATTGTATCAGTTCGTATTTATTATTATACTATAACTAATCAAAGATTCTGATTATCGCAAAATATTCAACGAATGATCAAATAAGGCAGTAATTCACGAATGCGCGGAGCGCAGAGTGAATTACAGCGTTTTTCGATCATGAGTTGAATATTTTCGATAATCCGAATCAAGGATTAGTTATAGTTTTTATTATATAGATCTCCACGCATATTTGATGGTTCAATTTATGATTCATTTCATGAACTACGTTGTCAAGATTAATCCGCTGTGACGTTTACTTAACAACAACGTTGACAACGTCTATTGTGACGTCACTTCCTAGAGTGAAATTATGGAAAATAATTTCACAGTTAATTATCACTTTTCTTTCACTGGGAAATCTCAATCTTTCACCGCGATCTATATAATAAAAGGATATATCAGGGCGAGTTATCAATCAAGAAAATTATACTATAACTAATCAGAGATTCTGATTATCGCAAAATCATATGCAGCAATTGCCGACATCACGTGATTTTAGTGACGCAACTTCCGGCCATCGATATACTGAAATTTTAACATAGAAAGCTATGGGAGGTTCTACTAAATCTGCAATATCTTCTAAAATACACAATTTAAACTCATTTTGCATTTTCCCTCATCATCTATGATAGTTTATTTAACAATGGGAATCAGTCCTGACAGTTTATAGTAATGGGAAATTACGTCCCTGGACTTTTGAAAAATCAGTATTTTTTTACTATCATTCTCCTGTTTGGTCTATATAAAATGCCTCAACCCCTACACGGTTAAAGAGATAATTTCTCATTTCACAGCATAAAATTGATCGTTTTGCATATTCCTGCAAGTAGTTGACATATGAAAATATCAAAATATCGTGTTTAAAACAGTTTAATTTTTAGTCTAGTCTCGTCCCTAGGAGTTTGAAATTCACCAATTTTTCATTAATATTATCCAAAATGGCTGACGACCAAAGAGGTACAAGATGAAGAAAATTGTATTTTTTTAGTTAATAAAGTTGATATAGATTATTTCTTTTTAATGACTGTTGACTGTCATTAATAAATATATAAATAGGCAAAAAAAAATAAATAAAACATTTTTATACTTAATTTAAAAAAGCCTGCATCACATTTTGAATTTTTCATTGAATATATATTTTTTTTTATAATTTACAATCATTTGGATAATATTCTCGATGTAATTTCAATAATCTGAATATGGTCCATGAACAAATTCAAAATTTGTTTTGAAATTTATTTGTATATTTGTCAAATCTTCATTTCTTAATCAAGGATGTATATTGTATATGTCTTTGTGTTAATTGTTTTACTACCCTGTGTCTGGATGAAAAAGGTAACTATTACGTAATGTACACACCTGTTGTCTCACCTTTGTCACCTGATGCGTGTACAGGAGGAACAATACAGGTGTACAATTGACAGGTTCGGAGTGGTTTACATTGTTTCTATTCAAATATTTGCAACAGAAAAATCAGCCCCACAAATCAAATAATTTATTTTACTTTACGTTTTCTCTATTTTTTTTCTTCCTTTTTTAATTGTAACTCATCTTTAAATTATATATCAGTTGCAACGGTTTCTTAGTATAAAATTGTAACAGAAATTATGAAAGATGTAAATTCTTTTTATTACATTCCTTCGGCGACTAGATTTTCGAGTAAGAGTTACAGTTCCTAATTATGACTGAAATTGTTGCATATGATTCAACGAATGATCGAACAACGCAGTAATTCACGAATGCGCGTAGCGCATGAGTGAATTACAATGTTTTTCGATCATGAGTTGAATATTTTCGATAATCAGAATCTAGGATTAGTTATTGTTTTTATTATAAAGATCAGTTCTCGCATATTTAATGGTTTAATTCAAGATTCTTTTCATGAACTACTTATTCCATGTTAATCCGCTGAGACGTTTACTTAAAAACAACGTTGACGACGTCTATTGTGACGTCACTTCCTAGAGTGAAATTATGGAAAATAGTTTCACAGTTAATTATCACTTTTATTTCACTGAGAAATTTCAATCTTTCACCGTCCTCTATGGCACGCGATAGTCACAAAAATTCGAGAAATATTGTATCTCGACGAGATACCTGGTTTCTCGCACGAGATACTAGGTTTCTCGCTCAAAAACCCATCATCTAGGTATATCAATTAACGCCAGATGGCAGTACATTCAAAGTGGGAAAAACTAAAAAATTGTGGCCAAAGGAACATAACTCCAGTCAAAATCAAAAGACCACGCGCAAAAACTACAAATATTTACATTTTTAACAGTAAAGCCAAAAAATTCCATACGTCCGATTGTAATGAAATTTGCAATGCTGATATGTGAAGCATAAATCTTCCATATGCTAGATGGGTTTTAGTGGGTTCCAAAGTTAACATACTGAAAATCCGGTTTTACAGCAAATTACTATCACAT
The DNA here is from genome assembly GCA_002080025.1 of Modiolus philippinarum. Classification (NCBI taxonomy): domain Eukaryota; kingdom Metazoa; phylum Mollusca; class Bivalvia; order Mytilida; family Modiolidae; genus Modiolus; species Modiolus philippinarum. The sequence goes on from MJUU01072024.1 coordinate 27,355, forward strand.
AATTTTATTTTTAATCTGGCAATTTTTATATCCAAATATTAATTAAACAAACATTGTGCAGAAAAAATGTTTACATTTCAAAATTAAATATTTTACCTATATCAAACATTTAATTACATTATTTCACAATAAAATATCAATTCAAACAAATGGTCACAGATTTTTGTACGGAGAGTTATCTAACCTGATTCTTAACTAATATGCCTACATCATCTCGATCGGGATCGAGATTAAGGGTTTTTCGTCGAGTTTGAAATCTCGAACGAGAAACCCAGTATCTCGCACGAGAAACCTAGTATCTCGTTAAAAATCTTTCATCTCGGCATCTAGAAACCTTCTAACTCGCGTAAAACCCTCTATCTCGATCGAGATTGTAAGTTTTCAGCGAGATGCAATAATTATTTTTAGCCAATCAAGAAACGAGATGCAAATCTCGTGTCAAAACCTCTCATCTCGGTCGAGATTTTATTTCGTACGAGACTTCATCACGTAAACTATCTGTCTCGATGTGATATGATTATCAAATTAACCAATCAAATCACGAGATGAAAATCTCGTGTTAAAACCTTTCATCTCGGTCGAGATTTCGTTTGTTACGAGATTTCATAACGTAAACCCCCTTCCTCGATCGGGATTTCATGTATTTCACCCAAAATCAAAGACTTATACATTAAGATTTAATGATAAGTTTTACCTCGTGTCAAATATCTTAATTCGGTGAAGATATAGATTCTAAACTAACTTCATTAGCCCTTACTAAACAGCTTAAAAAAATATGCCGAGCACATACATTCCCTTATTTTAAGTATCGTTTGATAAAGATTGAATCAAATAAATATGCCGAGTACATAAATCATATTTTCAGCCTTATTTTGGTATAAAATTTTGACTAAAATAAATATGTCGGGTACATAATTTCTTTTATTTTTAGCTTACTTTGTTAAAAATTGACTGAAATAAATATTCGGGGTACATAAATTCTCTTTTTAGCTCACCTGACCCAAGGGTCAGGGTGAGCTATTGCCATCACTTGGCGTCCGTCGTCCGTCGTCCGGCGTCCGTCGTCCGTCCGTCCGTCCGTTAAACTTTTCACATATTCATCTTCTCCTCTGAAACCACTGAAGCAAATTCAAGCAAACTTTACAGGAACCATGTATGGAAGGTCCTTTACAAAGATTGCTCATTTCGTTCCGATCCGACAAAAAACATGGCCGCCAGCGCGGAACTTAGGTTTAACATTGGACCCTATGGGAAAAATCACATTTTCATCTTCTGCTCTGAAACCACTGAAGCAAATTCAACCAAACTTTACAGGAA
>MJUU01072024.1:30827-41342 GCA_002080025.1 Modiolus philippinarum
TTATTTTCAGCTTTGTTTGGTAAAAATTGACTAAAATAAATATGCCGGGTACATAAATGCCATTATTTTCAGCTTTGTTTGGTATAAATTTACTAAAATAAATATGCCGGTTACATAAATTCCTTTATTTTAAGCCTACTTTGGTAAAAATTGACTGAAATAAATATTCGGGGTACATAAATTCTCTTATTTTCAGCTTTGTTTAAAATATTTGGACTAAAATAAATATGACGGGTACATGAATTCTATAATTTTAAGCTTACTTTGGTAACAATTGACTCAAATTAATATGCCGAGTACAAAAATTCCCTTATTTTCAGCTTTGTTTTGGTATGAATTGACTAAAATAAATATGCCGGGTACATAAATTCCGTATTTTCAGCCTTGTTTGGTATAAATTGACAAAAATATATGCTAGGTACATAAATTCCCTTATTTTAAGCTTTATTTGGTAAAAATGGACTAAAATAAATATGTCGGGTACATTAATGCCATAATTTTCAGCTTTGTTTGGTATAAATTGACTAAAGTAAATATGCCGGGTACAAAAATTCAATTCTTTTAAACTTACTTTGGTAAAAATTGACTAAAATAACTTCTTATTTGAAAAAAGAAATGACAAAATTTGTATGACTGTTTATATGTGGTAATGATATTTATTCAGTTGTAATAATTGATACATGTAAATACATTTATAACTAACTGAACTGTAAAATTTACTTGTATATTTGATTGTACAAATGTTGTCATTAAAAAAGAAAATAAATATAAAAAAAAATTGACTAAAATAATATTCGGGGTACATAAATTCTCTTATTTTTAGCTTTGTTTGGTATAATTAACTAAAATAAATTATACATGAATTCTATAATTTTAAGCTTACTTTGGTAACAATTGACTAAAATTAATATGCCGAGTACAAAAATTCCCTTCTTTTTAGCTTTGTTTTGGTATGAATTGACTAAAATAAAAATGCGGGGTAGATAATTTCTTTTATTTTAAGCTTACTTTGTTAAAAATTGACTGAAATAAATATTTGGGGTACATAAATTCTCTTATTTTCAGCTTTGTATGGTATAAATTGACTAAAATAAATATGCCGGATATATTTTATATACTATTGGGTCATTGTGGACTATTACAAACCTTATTTGGTTAGTATAGACTTAATTTTATGTGCGTGGTAAAAAAGTTCATTTTTTTAAACTCTATTTAGTAAGTATAAACCTAGTACATGTATCTCGCACGAGAAACCTACTAGTAGTATCTCGTTAAAAAGCTCTTAACTTAGCATAAAAATTGGAGTAAAACCCTTTATCTCGATCGAGATTGTATGTTTTTCACTGAGATTTATCAATAAATTTTAACCAATCACAACACGAGATGAAAATCTCGTGTGAAGCATTTCATCTCGGTCGAGGGTCGTTTCCTACGAGATTTTCGCCGAGATGAACTAATTGATTTAAACCAATCACGATCGAGATTGACACGAGATGTGATTCTCGCACTTCGAGATTGAGGGTTTTAAGCGAGAAACTGTGAATCTCGACAAGATTTCAGTATAACGATCGAGAAAGAAAATCTTGCATTTAACACAACTCTTGATCTCGATCGGAAATGAGGGTTTTTGGCGAGAAACTTAGTATCTCGAACGAGAAACCTAGTTTCTCGTCCATATACCCTCTATCCCGATCGAGATGATGGGTTTTTTGGCGAGAAACCTGGTATCTCGACCGATACTACTATATTTCTCGAATTTTTGTGACTTTCGTGTGCCATAGTCCTCTATATAATAACTATGTTTATTTATTTGTGATTTATGATTTGTTCTGATACTTCGCCCTAATGACTGAATTTAGGGAGAGAGAAAAAAATTTGATCCGTATCGGGAGGTGATGATTTACCAGATAAACAATACATGCAGCTGTAGAGGAGAAAATGGTCAAATATTCTAGGTAACCAATAACAAACTGAACAGAGAAGGGAAACGGGGAATGGATAAACGAGACAACGACCCAAAGGGGAGTAATAACAACTCAAAGCCACCATAAGATCTTCAATGAACGGTGAGGAAATCCCACACCCAACGGCAGGTCGGAGTTGGCCCCTAAATAAATATAGAATAATGGTAGTTTTGAAGGTCGAGACAGAAAATATCACCGTATCGCAGCGAGTCCGATAGGACGAGCTGTGATACTAGTGATATTTTCTGTCGAGACCTTCAAAACTACCATTATTGTTTTTATCGGCAACATCGTAAGAGTCATGATGTCAATTTCATGACGTCATTGCCTGATATTTTTTTGTATCAGGTCAGTACGGAGATACTGACAATATAAGTCAGTAAGATCGAAGAGAAAATGTACATATTGCCGATAAAGAGTAGTCAAGTTCAGCAATATCAACATCATCCTAGACTCCCATAGACATAAAGTAAACTAACTAGAAAACAGACAAGACATACAAAGGCTTAATAAATTTCCTGACTTGGGACAGGCGCAAACCTGCTGCTTTTTAATCAATCAAAATTGGATAAACTACAGAGTCATGATAAAAAACAGACGTCAACATGTCGCAATGCAAAGATTTATCTGTATGTATTTACATTATTTAATCAATAAACAAAAACGACATATTGTACATGTAGTCTTAAATGCAATTAGCATTCGTTAAGCGTTGTAACAAAGTTATGCGTAGGTTGTTTTCTGTATTACCACTGCGAATAAAGGTGTCACCGAACTGCATCGAAGTTTTATTACCCTTTCAAATTATGATGCACAGAGTAACACATGCAGACGCGTGAAAATATCTATTAGTTCTAGAAATGCGCACATGTAAAAAATAAATTCTCAGTGATTTCGGTATTTTGTAATTTGTTACCCCTGGGCCGATGCCTGTGCTGGTGCACTGCTAGTCCCTGACCCAGTAGCACCGTAGGTATCGTTGTCCTGCGAGAACATGATTTCTACTGCATTTTGTCCAGAATTTCTACTGCTTCACCGTGATTTCTACTGCATTGATAAACAAAAATGACAACAGACAGACGATTTTGTTGATACACAAAAACGAGAGCACGGTTGTAGTTGTGAACATGTAAGACTAACTATAAATTGATATTGTTTTTATACCCGTCCGGTAAAAATGCATTCATGCAATATTTATATTTTATGGCAATTGATGTTATTCCACTGTGTAAATAATCATGAATATCTTTGCTATAATTGTGCTAAATGAATAAAAAACAACATACTTTATCCTCATCTATAATACAATTATTTAGCAACACTTTTCAGGCCTGGAAAAAATGTAATTTAGCTATTCTAATGAGGTCCTGGCTTTCTAGCTCTTAGTCCTGGCTTTCCATTGGTAAGTCCTGGCGTTCTACTTACATGATAAAGCGATTTAATGTTAAATATTAAGCATTTCTGCACAATCAAAGCGAATTATAATTACGTTTGCAGAATAAATTTGTGTTTCTTGCTAGTCTAAATACAAAATTAATCTGATAAACCGACCGCACCGTTTATCCATGTAAGAATCAATAAAGTAGCAGAGAAACTGGCACACAATACCAAAGAACATATAGCTTTACAATATGTAAGGTGTTAATGAAAAATACGGGTATGAAATACATAAAGTTTACAGAATTCACTAATTTTACTGTAAATTAATGTCGTGTCATTGACGGCTATAACTCCCAGCTGTTTAGCATATGTTTGATATTATCAGCTCACCTTGTCATAGCTTTTGCCATCACTTTGCGTCCATCCGTCGCCCGTCGTCTGTCCGGCGTAAACTTTTCATTTAAAATATTCTCGTCTGAAACTACTTGACCAAATGGAACCAAACTTGGCCGCAAAAATCATTAGGTTGACTAACAAAAAAAGATGTTTTTCATGTCTGTGCTTTATACATTTAAGACGACTGCCAGTGGAAACATAGTTTAACGTTGAACTCTATGGGAAACGCATTCAAAGATCTTCTGCTCTGAAACTGCATAGCCAATTGGAACCAAACTTGCCCACAATAGTCCTGGGACCGTCTCCTGCAAAAACATATGTTTTTTTTAGTTTCAGCCTTGATAAAAAAAAAACGGCCGCCAGTGACAAACATAGTCCAACATTTGGCCCATTGGAAAAATTCATTAAGTGAAAGCTTATTGAAACGAGACTTCACCACAATAGTCTTCAGGTAGCCTCAGAGAAGGTGTTTTCCTTAATTGCACTTTATCCAAAATGGCCACCAGCAGGGGACACATACAGTTTAAAACCGGATAACACATTCAAAGATATTTTCATCTGAAATTGCAAAGCCATTTGGAACTAAACTTAGCGAAATTAGTTTTTAGGTTTTCCCCGCACAATATGTTTTTTCCAAGTCCGCTCTATATAGATTACTGCTACCTGAAAACATTAACATTGTACCCTATCTGAAGAAACATTCAACGATCCTCTCCTCTGAAACTGCTAGGGCAATTTAAACCGAATTTGGTCACAATTGTCCTCCTGCAAAAATATGTTTTTTTTAGGTTCACATCTTATTAAAGATGGCCACAAGCAGGGAATATAATTTGACAATTGACCCTAGGGGGACACTTTCAAAGATATTTTTCTCCGAAACTATATATCCAGTAGGATCCAAACTATTGCAACAATAGTCACCTCATGATGACGGCAAGATGAAAAACTACAATAAATCAGTTGTTCCATTGATAACTTCTACCATGTATTTGTAGAGACTCTGTCTTATAAGCATTTTCTCCATATCCTTTCATTGTTATTTAGGTAGGCCCCTGTTAAAAGTGTTTTCAAAGTTCAAACTTTATCCGAGATGGCCACCAGAGAGGAACAAAGTTTAACATTGGACCAATTAAAACACGTACAAAAAAGGTCTTGTCCTCTAAAACCACTAGGCAAATTGGAACCAATAAACCATGAAAGGATAGAGAGTAAATAAATACTACTTGCTCTCAACTCAAACCACTTTACAAGCATAACATTTTGCGATGTCAGTAAAGCATTTGACAGGGTTTGGATTAGGGGTTTATTGTTTAAAATGGAACGATATGGTATAAAAGGTAAACTTCTTCTTTGGTTAGACAGCTATTTAAATAAAAGGACACAAAGAGTGGTATTTAAAGATTCAAAATCTCACATTGGTAACTTTCACGCTGGTGTCCCTCAGGGGTCAGTTTTAGGTCCATTGTTATTTTTAATACTTATCAATGATATTGCAGATGACGTATTAGGTCTATGTAGACTGTTCGCAGATGATACTTCAATTGGTCACACAGCTCATGATAAACAAACTTTAATTCGTATGACAAATATTGATTTAAATAATATATCTAAATGGTCAGGTGATTGGCTTGTAAAACTTAATCCACAGAAAACCGATATTGTGGTTTTCAGTGCTGTACATAAACCATTGGATTATAATTTAATTTTTGAAAGTACTGCTATTCAGCCAGTCGAAAATCACAAACATTTGGGCTTGATATTTAGCTCTGATTGTAAATGGACACGCCACATTGATAATATTATTGAAAGATCTTCCAAGCAGTTAAATGTTTTACGTAAGCTAAAATTTAAATTAAATAAAGAATATTTAGAACGAATATACATTACATTTATTAGACCAATCATTGAATATGGTTGTGAAGTTTGGGATAATTGCGGTTTAGTAAATTCTGATAGATTGGAACGGGTCCAACTTGAGGCGGCTAGAATTCTTACTGGTTTAACCTCTTATACTAGCTGCCAGTCTTTATATTCTGAAACTGGATGGGAGAAATTAAAGAACAGGCGCGAACAAAGGAAGCTTGTTTTGTTTTATAAAATAGTTGGAGGTGACTGTCCAGAATACTTGTCAGATTTACTACTCCCTTTAGTATCAGATATCTCTCCATATAATTTAAGGAGTGGTCCAAATTTAAGTATACCTCTCGCAAGATTAAATGTCTACCAACAGTCATTTTTTCCTGCAACTCTCAAACTTTGGAATGAATTAGACATTACTTTGAGACAGTCCCCATCTATAAATATCTTTAAGTCCAAGTTAAAAGCATCCTACCGTATCCATGATAAACCTCCCCCTTATTTTTCAGTTGGAAATAGATATTGTAGTGTAATTCATGCACGCTTACGTAATAATTCTTGATCTTTTCAGAGTAGGTATTTTAACAAATCAATCGTGTAGCTGTGGTGCACCAATTGAAAATGTCGAACATTATTTTTTATATTGTGTGAATTATGATATTTATAGAGATAATCTGCAGACTAAATTTAATAATCTAAATGTTCCTTTTACGCTTAACTCTGTACTATTCGGAAACGATGATTTAAATGTTCAATCTTTATTTATGTACAAGAATACATAAGCGAAACTGGTCGATTCGCTGAAAATCACTAGTGCAAATCGTTAGGGTTAATTGAAACAACATTTCCTATTTATCTCGTTAGGGTTAATTGAAACAACATTTCCTATTATATCTTTCTTTCTTATCTGATTTTTACCTCAACATATACAATATATTTAAAAGAGTTAAAAATCTGTACTTACATAGATAGCAAAGTCCTTAACATGACATACGTTGTCACATGTCTATTTATTTAGGTTTATTCGATTACACGATCCGTTGTTTGTAATTCTTGTGTATATCTTGTTGATGTCTATATGAACGTGCTTCTCTCTGTTTGATATGTTGTTTACAAAAATGTAATAATTTGTAGATTGTAATACTATTATGTTATGTATGTATTGGAGGCGGCTTTCGAGTTTTAGAACTCGTGTCTGATCCATTTGTCTTCTATTTTGACATTAAAGTAAGTTTAAATTAATTATGGAGTAAATGAACATGAGAGAAAAATCTGTACAAATACATGGTAGACCCAAGCAAAGGAACAACGCTTTTATTGTAGTTCTTGATCTTGAAGTCAACATGAGGCCTTCAACAATGAGCTTTGCTCATACCTAAAGACGGTCCCTAGTACCGGTTTGAGCGGAATTCTTTGCTAAATGTCCATCAATGCTACATCCATGTTTTTTTCTGGTCATGGATGCGGGACTGTCAATACACATAAATTAATCTGCATAGCAAAGTGGTCTTACAATCACCGTCATCCCGTTCTCGACAAAGCACTAGTGTCTTAAGCTAGTGGACGATTATAACATATAGACAAACATTCTTTAACAAAGACTGTCTATGTTAGCAAGGATACAAGCGAGCGGTACAAGTTCTGGATAGCCTATTGTTTTTGAAAACAATTTCTATTTTCTCATGTAATCAGATTATGTTTGTCAGAAATGGGAGACCAAACCTACCGCTGCTACCATTGCAATGAAGAGTCGTCGTTGCCGTTTATCATCATTAGTCATTCAATCATTAATCATCCTGAAAGATTTTAAATCATCAAAAGTAGTCGATGGGAAATAAATAAATAAGTTTTATTTAAAGTCGGCATGTAAAATATAACAAACAAACATAAGCTCTATAGAGCTTTTAATCGACATATTAAGTAAAACACACAAGCACAAGATACAAAGCAACTAAAAAAGCAATGTCATGCAAGCAAATAAATAAAAGAAGCACTAAAAACGCATAGCACAAGCAGAATAGAAATACAAAAAAATGGCATAAATCAATAGCAAATCAAAACATAAAAGCAAAGGAAAGAAAAACCTGATATGTGATATTTAAATGGATATGGCATGATTTAATTTATTATGAAAATGTGAATTTCAAACAACACATTTCCATATAATACCAGATATGATAAAAAGTTCACCAAGAATTTGGATTTTTTTCAATTTTAAATGTTTCTTTAAGTTCGGGATTTCCGGATTTAGAAAATCTTGGATAAGACCGCATCATTACATGATGTAGTTGTAAATGAAATTAGTACAGTGCCCCGCATCATTACATGATGTAGTTGTAAATGAAATTAGTACAGTACCTTTCATGATGTAGATGTAGATGAAATTAGTGATCTTAGATATTTTCATAAATATTTTTATGCTGGATTTCGATAAAAATATAAAAGATCGTAAAGAAATAAAGACAATTTGAAAAATGTTCCTTATTAGATATTGCTAAATTTGCAGAATGCTTGAATATAGCGATTTTAGATACAATAATTATGTAGAACACGATTTTTACAATTGACAAATAAGGATAAGATACGCACTGGAATGAATGTATCATTTAAAGACTTGATAAAAGTATATAATGTAAGTTAAAATGACACTTATATTATACTGGGTTTGTGCTTCAATGCCCAACTATAAGACACGGACCACTTGATGACCAGCACCGGGAATGAACAAAAAGAATTCTAGCCTTCACCCTGTCCATAAGAAAAAAAAACAGTGTTCAACAAATTTTACTAGCATAGTGTTTATTGGTGCATATTAGTGCATAGTGTAAAAATTATATTATGGCTCGAGATGCGGAAAGAAAAAATTCCAGCCTCGGGTAAAAAATCCCAGGTCTCCCCTTGAAAATCAAATGGTCCGTGCCTAAACCTATCCCATGGTCGGAACGCTGAGTTGATTGATGAGACTCGTCTTGGGAGAAAAGTTTGACCTTATTGTGAATTTATTTGGATTTATTCAATTTGATAAATGGGTGTTTGAAGGAAAATTTGTCACAAAAATACCTAATATACAATTGGGATATGTTTTCTGTCTCTCATTAGATGGTTGACAGAGGCCATAGTTTAGCATATAAGCCTGTGGGTAAGTGCTAAGATATCTTCTTTAAATATTGATATAAGATATTTCATATGTTTATGAGATATCTATAAAGGCAAATTAAAGCTCATTGTTGAAGGCCTCATGGCGACTTCAAGATGAAAAACAATAATAAAAGAGTTGTTCCTTTGCTTGTTTTTATCATGTATTTGTAGAGACTTTGTCTCATGTACATTTACTCCATATCCTTTCATTACCATATTAGATATCTACCTTTCCGTTGGATTATATTTCTGGCTCGCAATATGAATGCCGATACGCAATTACTCTTTGCAATAGATAGGGATAATAACCTTGCACATGTATTGTAAGGGCAAATATTCATGAGCTTTATACATGTAACAGAGACAGAGTGAAAGAGATTAAATGGACTGGGCAACTGACGTAAAGGGGTTTTGAGTTTGTATAATATGAAAGTGAGAGGAATGTTTAAAAAATCAATTTATTGGAAAGTAAAACATTAGCTTTGACGTATATTGCATGCACTGTTATCAAATTCATACATATTAATTGCATTTTTGCATCAGAAATGGCAATTCGCCTTTGTTTCTTTATACTGATATAACGGTAGAAATCGTGGACAATGCGTTAGAAATCATAACAATGGGACACACGCATGCAGTTGAAAGCCAGGACTACGTATAATTTGAAAAATACACATTTTATTCCAATAACTGATTATTGTACCACTATTTAATAATTAGTTCTATCACAATTCATCTGATAATAGGTTCTATTATTTACATATCGCGCAATATACTATTTCAACACAAAACAAATCGTAAGAAATCAAGGACCAAGCAGTAGAAATCAGGACCGAATTGCAGTAGAAATCAGGACCGAATTGCAGTAGAAATCATGTCCTCGCAGGACAACGATACCTACGGTGAGTAGCCAGTGCTTCGTTGCTGGCCCGAAAACCCTGCAATATCTATATAAAAGAAAATTTTGTTAAACCTAAAGAGTATCTCCCTCTTGCATAGCTCTGTCCTTAGCTGATTTTGGCTTTCCTTTGGATCCTATTAGTAATTTGTTCTCGATCAGCTTTAACACGTATTTCGGTTTATGGATTCCCAAATGTTTGGATTTGACCTGCACTGAAGACATATAAATTGTCCAAATGCGCATATGCAGAAACTACATTTAAATTCATAGTGACTTCGGTATTTTGTTATTTATTACCACTGGGTCGATGCCTCTGCTGATGGACTGTTAGTCCCCGTGGGTATTCACCAACCCAATAGCCAATTCTTCGGTGCTTGCCTGAAAATTAGTAATTTGTTCTCTATCTGCATTTACACATATTTCGGTTATGGATTCCCAAATGTTTGGATTTGATCTGCACTGAAGTTTAATTTGGAAATGCACATATGCAAAAACAAAATTCACAGCGACTTCGGTATTTTGTTAGTCTTTACGCGTTGCTGTGCGTTATTTAAGTTCTAAAAGGCCCTGTAACACTTAAATGTTCCAACCAAAGGTTACAAAAGTCCGGAAAATATATGTAAAATGCTGACACACACTAAAAATATTAGAAATGTTCTTGTATGACGTATTTTGACCTACAACACACAGAAAATTTTTCATTGACTTATCTGCAACGCTCATAAAACGTACAACAGCGAATGGCAACGTTGTAAAAATGTTTAGTTGTGAATAACACGGGCTCTGGGCTCCGGGTTCCAATCTTTATCCCCGCACTTTCGAAGAAAGTTCGGGGATAATGTAATACCCTCCGTCTGTCCGTCCGTCCGTCCGTCCGTC
>MJUU01072024.1:47837-83232 GCA_002080025.1 Modiolus philippinarum
GGACAGAAGAGTCGAAAAGAGACCTTTTGAAAAGTTTCAATGTACTTAAATGATCTTCTGGATGTCAGTTTTAGTGAAATACACACCAGAATTCCCATTAAACATTATCTTTTTATCATTTAGAGCCTGAATATTTCAAATTTTCTCTTAATTTTTAGGGGGAGGGGTGCTAATATTGACATTTATGAACCTATAATACGTCTGAAACTAAAATTTTTGCATACAATTTGTTGCTAACATATCATAAATTAACATGCATCGGCAATTATTAAATATATATTCAGAATTTTACGACCCTTAAGTCAAAAAGTCGAAAATGTGAAAAATCTAAAATTCTGAAAAATTCCATTTTTCAAACATTTTATATCGAAAATCAAAATTTTATGGATTTTAATGGGTTTATTTTCCAACATTGTATCACAACTGATAGGTTAGGCATAAAAACTAGATCAAATGACGATGGTTGTTTATCTGAAAGGAATTGACAGCCTAAAATCGAGATTTTCGCAATTTTTTGCAGGGGTAGGGGTAGATTTTTTGTATCCCCTGATCATAAAATGGGCGTAAAGTACCCAAACTTGTGTTCATTGTAAAGCATATTAAATTAGCTTTAATTTGATACCAAATTTCAGTACATATTACTTATCTGTAAAAAGTTATGGAGCTTAAAAGATGAAACTTATGTTAAAACGAAAATACAATAATTTTTCAGGTGCACTATAAAAGTGGCCCTATACTGTCTATGCGTGCAGGTTATGTTCGTGTTAACATGTTTTATTTTGAAGAGGGGACATAGAAGGACTGAAAAAAACCGGTCAGGTGCGGAAGTGGGGGGGTGCACGGAAAGTGTTTCCAGCCCACGGTAAACATGAAACTAATTTCTCTAATTCTTATGCTGTTCTCGTCATTTTCAGCACAGGAGTCGGAAATTTTATCAATATATCAATACAAGTTCAAATACGAAGCCTCACTACGTTCGTGAAACTTCATTGTATGGGCTACTCACTATGTTCGTGAAACTTCATTGTGTGGAGCTTCGTATTTGAACTTGTATTGATATACTGATAAAATTTCAGACTCCTGTGCTGAGATGTCTCGATCTTGCACTTTCAATGGTGTTAGACTGAATTAATCTCAGATATCAAAGGGTAAGATTTTTAGTCTCGCTCGAAGCCTGCCGATGATTGAAATCTTACCTGAGGGTGTCTGAGATTCTCTTGTCTCTTGTCACTTTCACTGAAAAATCCACACAGAAATATCGTCCCCATTCGCTTATTTACACAACGAGTTACGTCCATTTTAATAACGTCATAAAATCTGGATTGTATACCTGAGCGCGCCATATCTTAAAAAACGTTTTTCCATATTTACCTGTGGAGTTTTACTTCAAATGACAAATTACACCTACGTAGACTAAAAATGCTTTTTACCACCAATGGGAATTTATTGAGCATAGAATTCTAAATATTGCTTGAAATGCTATACCGGGAAAAATCGCGTCGAAATGTCTTGTATCCCGTAGACAATGCTAATAGGATCTTGCATAAGATCAGATTAAAGATCGGGATATCTTTCATGAGTGTAAGAAATTTCGTCTTTTCTCGAGTTGAGCGTAGCGAAACGAGAGGAAAAGACGTATAATTTCTTACACGAGTGAAAGATATCCCGACCTTTAATTTTGATCGAATGTAAGTTTCTATTTCTTCCGTAAAACACGAAAAGAAACACATGCAAACCTATACGGTGTGAACAACGTCGCCGCCATTTGGGTGTTCTTTGCATTGTGACGTCAGGTGTTTAATTACGTTGAGTCATGGTAACGATTGTTTTATCACAAAAATGATCACTTTTGGTTGGTTATTTACCCGTGTAAGATGAGGTCGCATGTATCGATCTTACACAGGTCATCTAACACTGTAAACCACCATTTACGGAAGAAAAGGAAATCTTACACCGCTAAAATAGGGGGGACCGCTCGATAGTCCGAAGGTTCATTGGTCCGAAGGTTCGTTAGTCCGATGGTTTATTAGTTTGACAGTTTCATAGTACAAAATTGAATATTAAGAAATTTGACAGTAAATTCGGCCGAAGAAAGTAAATGACGAGTGTTGATCTGTATTTATTAATATATTTTCTCTAATTCTTGTTCGAGATAAATACTTCCCAAATGATGTTAGATGAAATTAATAAACAACATGTTTAGAAATTCACTCACTTCCTGATTGGTCAATCATGTAAATGTTTCGTGTCAGTTTCTAGAAATTGTGCAACCGGATGTTGGTGAAATTGACATCTGCATCATTGTCTAACGAAAAAGTTTTGCATTTTTATGACTAAGATAACTCAATTTATTGATAATATGACATTTTTATCTTAAATATTATATTCAACACCCCTTTCAATGAATGGCGCAATGATGCACATAGCAACGATGGAGGCAACAAAATGGCGGCATATTTGAGACTAGAGACTACGGAAATCGCTTTTCTTCAAATAAATTGAGTAGAAATTAGAGAAACAATCTCTAAAATTGTTTTCCTGTTTATTACGATTATTTCTCACATCGAGATAGGTAAATTTTCACATTTTAAAGTTGGAGGTTTACCCGAGAACTTTAAAAGGTGAAATTTGACTATCTCGATGTGAGAAATATACGTAATAAACTAGAAATAGTGTTAGAGACTATATAAACTTCACGTGAACTGAGACAAGACGGGCTAATATGCTTATGCATGGTGTACTCCAACAACCCAAATCGAACGCAGAAGTCTGGGCTGTTATTGAACAAGGTGAACATAGCATAATACAAAGTTTGAAACACAACTTAAATAGTCTTTGTAGTAAATATGAAGGTAGTAAAACAGACATGATGGCTCTTTTCCAGTCAAATTCTATGAAATTGAATATCGAGACGGCAAATGATGACTCTTTTTGGTAAAAATTCCAGTCCTTCCCAATACAGCCACATCACTATATGCAACGTGGGAAAAGTGTTCCTTAGTTTTCGACGAAATTATAGATATTACAAGTTCCAAATAAAATCGGCTTTCCAGCATTTGCATGGAAATTGCACCATCTCCTAGCCAACACACATATAAAACTGATGTTAAAATAGTATGACACAAATGGGAGCAAGAAAATCCATGATGTTATGAGTAGGGAAATCATTTGTTTCAGGACGTACTTTTCATATTTTATGGAACCCAAAATAGATCCTATCAAAATGTTTTTGAATTTGCTATAACGAATTCTGGAATTTGTTAGAATTAATTTAATTCGTTATAACAAATTTTGAAAACTGTGATATCAAATTGTAAAATCTGTTATTACGAATTCAAAAAGTTGTAATTTATGGTAAGCAAGAATCACTAAAAAATAAGAAAACTGTATGACGTGGAGATATGAAGTTACTCTCTTTCGCAATGATGGGTTTTTAGCTCAAATACCGATCATATCAGCCCGGATACAATACATCTCGACAAAATACTAAACCTGTGTCTTTTGACCGCTCAACAACTTATTTTACACAGATAATCATTACGACGTGCTTGACCAATTAAATTCATTTTCCTAAAATGTCAGCGAATGGAAAAGCAAGAGAATGACCTAAGAAAAGAACTGTCGGGTAACAGATAACCTTCTTCACTAAAGACCCAAGTCGAAAATTCCAGTGAAGATACTCAAGACCGAATTAAAGTTATACAGTCTTTAGAGTAGCGGATGCTCTTACATGGCGAGAAAACGGACATTTATTTTAAATTTTTGACGTTTTGGGTTTATTTTAGAAAAATATTACAATATAAATTCAAATAAACAAACACTGCATACATTTGTAAGTCTTGTAATTACTAAATTAAAGAGGCAACTTTAAAGGGGTAGTGTATAGCACCTTTTATTGGATGGTCACATAATAAGCAATCGTTGTAAATTCGTTTATGAAAATGGTAAAAGTAGGCCATATTTTAAAAGGGTAAAAATGAACAGAAAGTTTGGCTCAAATTATCGGCCTAAAGGCCTCCAACTAGACGCAACCAGATAAATTCTGTTATTTTTCAGTGGTTCAAGTTTCTCTCGTTCTGGCAGGACCATAATTTTGGTTTTCCGTCCGGTTGCCTCAAATTAAAACCATAAGGTCGAAAATATGGGTATTTCCTTCAGTTCTTAGCTGCTTTTTTTCTTTTTTAAACATTTTATAGTTTGTGCTTATTATCTTTTAAATGGGCCTACTTTGACGATTCTTATTTTTTATCACATGTTAATTTTGGCCGTTGCACAACATATATTTTTATAAATTCATTTTATTCGGTGCTCGTCCGGTTGGTTTCAGCTGTAATCCGGAATCCGAACGGTTTATCCGTCATCTCCTCGGTAAGAGTCCGTTTCACCAATTTAATCTACCGTACATGAACGAAGGCAAGACGGACAAGTAACAAATGAATAACGTATATACAACGCGTGAAAACCGAACAAAACGTAAACCTACCGTACATTCACCGGACATTTTGTGCGGTATATGTGCGTTCCGAGTTTTGAGCATGTTCAAAATTTTTCACAGTACAAAACGGACATCACTGTACTTGTACCGTATTCACCGGATCAAGACCGGACGACAAATGTGAATGAACGGAGACGAACGGTCTAATTTATCTTTATACGTTCGGCGTTCGTTCGTCTAGTGTTAGAGGGCTTAAAGAACTTCAAATCGTGCTCTTTTGCAACGACTGAGACTGTAAGCGATATTACGATCGAAAATTAAAATCCTAGATTTCAAACGAATCTCGATCTCGAAAACTAGGGGTTTTGCAAGAAATTTAACATTTCGAAAGAAAAAATCTAATATAGCAAAGATAACAGGAAACACTTACAATGGCCAAAAATTACAATCACATTCCACAAATTACTTGGGAACTGCACAAGAAAAAAAATAAAAAGACAAAAGACGAACGTAGACAACGATAAGAACCTTGGATAGCCTTTTTGAAAAATCGATTGTTTTGCATAATAATTATTCAATTCGTTTTTCCTCGGTTCTTGTACGGTACATTTTTGTTAGCAATTCGTTTTATTCGGTACTCGTCCGGTATTTTACCGTTATAAATACGTTTTTTTTCGGTGCTCGTCTTGTAGGGTTCCGGTGTTTGTTCGGTGCGAGTTCGGTTTATTCGGTACCAGGACTGTGCATGTACGGTGTACTGACTGTATACCTCCTGTTTTAGTGCGTTTTCACTGTAATTTCTGAACGAACAAAAATATACCACCGTACAAAAATTATTTTCATCAGTTACTCATACGTTTGTGCTATACGGTGTAGTGTAAGAGCGGCTTTACCTGAAAAAAACCTAGAGGCTGTTTTTTGGTCACGATTCATCCATAATGTTGTTTTTGGGATTTGATGTCATTAAACCCATTACTAAATCAATGAGACAACCTTATTTGTTTAAATTTCGGACAACATTGTTTAATGTTTTACTTCATATTCTTACCCTTCCGGAGTACCTGATGTCACTCTCAGTTTCACTGGAGAGTTCACACTGTGAGTGCCTTTGTTCTGAATGTTGTAATTTCTGTTTCTGTGCTTTGTATCTGTCTAACGTTATTGTTTTTGTGTCTAACGTCGTCATTGTTTTCTGTATTCTCGTTTTTGCCCTGTCTTTGAACTTTGATTTTTGTGAATTCCACCCCTTTGTTCCTTCGGTATTCTACTGCCGTTGTTTTTGGAATATCTTAAGTTCATGTGAAGCCGAAGGTTGAAAGTCAGTTAAAAGGATGTGTTGAAACATTGATTTAGATGTTGGAATAAACGTTCCTTCCAATCGATTCATTCTTCTGACTAGGCCCAAACTCTCAGTGGGATGAAGCTGGGAAATTTAACTGGGTTACACAGTGAAATTCCATAAGAAACGAAACTTGATCTTAAAGTTTTGACACTATGTTTAGTCTCGTGTCGTGAATTGCTAAAATAAGAAAACATCTCGGTGAAATTTCAGGTTCGAAAAACATACAATGCCAATCGAAATTGAGGGTTTTAAGCAAGTAACTAGGTATCATGCAGCCGGAATTATTGTTTTTCAATGAATGCAAGCTACAAGGTAGCTCGTAGTTGGGGCAGGGGATTTCAATAAGAGACTATTCGTCTCGATCATGATTGCAATAAGGGGTATTTGAGCGAAAATAGTTGAAAATCGAACGCGAACACTGTATTTTACGGAAGCCCGTATAGGACCTATCAATTTTTTTTTTGAATTCGTTATAACGAATTCTGGAATTTGTTATAACGACTTTAATTAGTTATAACGAATTTTTGAATTAGTTATAACAGATTTTTGAATTTGTTATAACGAATTTAATTCGTTATAACAAATTCAAGAATTCGTTATAACAAATTCGAGAATCCGTTATAACGAATTGTAGAATTCGTTATAACAAATTCTAAAGAAAATTGTTTTAACGAATTTTTGAAATTGTGAGAACAGATTGAAAAAACTGAAATCACAAATTTCTTAATTCGTTATAACAAATTTTAAAATCTGTGAAATCAAATTGTAAAATCTGTGATGACGAATTCATCAAGTTGTAATCTATGGCAAGCAAGAGTCACAAAAATTAGGAAAACTGGTGTCTCGTCGAGATATTGAGTTTCTCTTTGTCGAAATACCCATCATTTCTGGCTATTCCTTCATGTAAGAGATTATGAAAATGTCTAGTGCAGAATTTAAAAGTAAACATGCGTAGAACTGCAGAGAATCAAAGAGAATCTCTTGGCAAGTTGGATATAGTAGGACAAAATTCTGCAAAGAATTGCGGAAAATCTCCCATGCAGTTTAATACAAAGGTTTCTCAGTAGAGAATGGAGAAGAATCTTTCAGTAGTCGAATACTTAGGAAAAGCTTTATGGTGAATTGCAGACAATCCCATGCAGTTTATTATTAAAGACAAACTTTGTGTAGATTGTGGAAAATCTTTCAGAAGTCTAATACTCAGGAAAAAATTTGCGGAAAATTGCGGAGAATCTATCAGTCTTCTACTAAGGAAGTAGTTTGCGAAGAATTGCGCAGAATCTTTCAGTAGTCTAATACTTAGGAAAAAGTTTGCGGAGAATTACGGAGAGTCTTTCAGTAGTCTGATACTTAGTAAAAACTTTGCGGAGAAGCAGAGAATCTTTCAGTAGTCTTATTCTTAGGAAAAGTATTGCAGAAAATTGCGGAGAATCCTTCAGTCTTCTACTACTTAGGAAAAAGTATGCAGAGAATTGCGGATAATCTCCCAAGCAGTCTAATACTTAGGAAAAAGTCAGCAGGGAACCGCGGAAAATCTCCCAAGCAGACTGATACTTAGGCGAAAGGTCAGCTGAGAATTTCGTAAAATCTTTCAGTGGTCTGATGCTTAGAAAAAAGTTTTTAGAGAATTGAAGAAAATCTTTCAGTAGTCTTCTACTTAGGAAAAAAAATTAGCAGAGAATTGAGGAGAATCTTTCAGTAGTCTAATACTTAGGAAAGAATTTGCGGACTATTGCGGAGATTTTCGGTAGTTTAATACTTTGGAAAAAATAGCGGACAATTGCGGAAATTCTTTCAGTAGTCTAATACTCATAAAAAGTTTGCGGAGAATTGCGGAGATTCTTTTAGTAGTCTTCTTAATAGGAAAAAGTTTGCGAAGAATTGCGGACATTCTTTCAGTCCTCTATTACTCGAGAATAAGTTTGCGGAGAATGGCGAAGATTCTGTCAGTTTTCTAATACTTAAGAAAAAGTTGCGGAGATTTGTGGAAAATCTTCAAAGCAGTCTAATAGGGAAAAGTCATTGTTAGTGGAGAATAGCGGAGAATTTATCAGAGGTCAAATACTTAGGAAAAAATTTGCGCAGAATTGTGGAAAATCCTAATGCAGTCTTAAAGTAAGTCAGAACCGAACCGTCAATCCAAAACGAATAATGTAAGGACAATGGCAAAATCGGATTACCTATGTTCAATGGCACCATTGAACGTAAGTAATGTCAACTTCGGTAAATTGAAACTACTTGGACTTCTTGGACTTGCCAATATGCAATACTCGGGTGTACTTACGGATGTACTATCAAATGTCTCATCCACTTTACCAACACAACGGTGTTTCCTTATCCTCGTAGTGATTGTCAAATGATAGTTGTCGTTTCGATGATTTCCTCTTCAATATGCGCATCGGGGGTCTCATTTATAACCCTTTAGTCGAACGAACGTAAAATACTCTGTTTGAAACAACGGCAGTAGAATACCGAAGGAACAAAGCACAATATTACACAAATCAAAGTCCAGAGACAAGGCAAAAGCAAGAACACCAAAAGACGGAAGACCAAAGACACCACATGCCCACAAAACATACGAACATTACATATACAACACAAAAAACTAAAGCACTAACCGTGTGAAATCTCAATAAACAAGAGTGACACAAGGTGCCCCGGAAGGGTAAGCATGTCCTGCTCTGTGCACAGCACCCGTCACACTGTCAGTGGGTCAATCCAGGGTAAAGTCAAAACCGGAAATGTCAAATCAGGGAAGACGCGAATCTAGCTGAAAATGTCAGTTTTTATTTGTGACACTGACATTTCATATCTATCTATGATGTTTTGGTGACGGCCATAGAATTTCTGAAGGGACGAAAGTAACAAAGGCTTAACATATCCCTGACTCATCAGTTTTTGTGACAGTGCTTGAAAAGGATGTTCTCCAACAGTGCACCGATTTCATCTGATATAGAACTGTCTGTGACTTCCTCCGCTTTCTGTAACAGTCTGTTCATCGCAGATGTATGTCCATTCCGTAAAAGTTTGACTTTGGAGTTCTCCATAATCCTGTGGTCAAGGCACCAATATCGTAAAGTGGTAGTTTCGGGCAAAATAATAAGACCAAGTTTACATTACGATCGTTGTATTTCGTGGTCGTATGCGTTGTGTACAGAATAACGTCATAAGAGGGGTAACGTTACAATACTACAATTACGCGCTATATATTCCCGACATATCAATATCATAAAGTGGAAGTTTCGGGCAAAAGAATAAGACCAAGATTACNTAACGATCATAAGAGGGGTAACGTTACAATACTAGAATTACGCGCTATATATTCCCGACATACTCCGGGGCCACAAAAGTAGAAACACTGTAGAAATGTTCTAACTGTTCGGTGACCAAACGTGTGCGTTTGGGTTTAAGTATCTAATTCTGTCACATAAGCTAGTATGATGCTTCTCATTACAAGTACGGCAACTGAACCGTGACTTACAGTCTGCAGTTTTGTGGTTTCGTAGACAATTAACGCACAAATTACTATTACGGACAAATGACAAGCGATAACTATGATCAGTAAAGTTTGGACATCTTGATGGATCATGAATATCACCACAGTATACACAGGGTCTTTGATGAATGTCTTCCTTGCTGATGTTATGAACTGCACCGATGTGACATACTGAAACGTTTCCTTTTTTTTTGGTACTTGAATCTTGCACTGCTTCCAAAACACGAATTTCCTTCAAAATACATTTTCGAAATACATCAAGTGTCCATTCAGTTTTACCATTGGCTCTGGTCATTTTGATTCTAATTTCGGAAGGAAGTACATTTACATGTACTTCAAATACCAATCAAATGAGTGTAAATTCTATACTGAATGTAATCGTATCACACAAGACGGAAGAGGTCGACTTGGAGAAATATTGGAAGATTGAATCCGTTAGAAAAGAGAAGCCTAGTGAACTAGATGAATTTCAGATATTCGTATGAGAAGACATCAATATCATTTCAAGAGAATAAATATGTAGCCAAACTTCCATGGAAAACTGACCATGCCCTGTTGCCGAATAACAAGATAGTAACACTGAGAAGAACCGAGAACGGAATCGATACAGTGACTTCCTTGAAAGAACCCGGTGGCTCACAAATAGGCTACTTCAACAAGGGTATGTTACGCAAAACTTGAAGTCATCCCTCCAGAAGTTTCACGGTCGACATCACCATCTTGTGGACCGCTATGGGATATCTGTTTCCAACATGACAACAGATCTTTCCCTTTAAAGCTTAATTGTTGTTTCCTCTACCGGATTTGACATGTTCAACACGGCGGGTGACTTATAAGAAGCAGGAGATGCTAACTCTACCGGTGCACCTGATCTCACCCATGGTTTTTTATTGGGTCCGTGTTGTTCATCTTTGTGTGTGTGTGTCTTCATTTTTCTTTTCTGTGCCGTACCCATGTTATGTATCTGTTTTTCTCCCCTTTTTGTTTCTGGTGTTGCCATTGTCCTTAGATTGTTCGCTTTTGGATTGACGGTTCGGTTCTCACTTACTTTAGACGTCTAAGTAAAGAACCCAAGTTGTTACAAAAATATGGAGAAATAACTAGTGAACAGGAAAAGCGAGGATTTATAGAGAGGGTTGATATGGAAAATCAAACTGAATATCAAAATACCGAAGTTACTGCCAATTTATTTTCTGCATATGCGCATTTCGACAACTTATGTCTCATCAGTGCAGATAAAACCAAAAACGAGGAACAAGTTACATTATATACCGTACACCATCCTGTAAAGAAGGGCTCATCAGCAACACCCATTAGGATTGTGTATGATTGTAGCTGCAAACAAACAACTGAAAGTGCTAGCTTGAATGACTGCCTACTAAATGTACCCCTGAAGTTGAACGATGTAACCGCAATTCTACTGAGATTCCGAATGAACAAATTCGCAGCATCTACAGACATTGAAAAGGCTTTTCTAAATATTGGATTGGATACTGTGGGCCGGAATGTTACCAGGTTTTTCTGGTTGAGTAATCCAACAGACCCAAGCAGTGATTTGACAACTTCTAGATTTAAGTCCGTCGTTTTCGGCGCCATTTGCTCTCCGTTCATATTGAACGCTGTACTGTCAAAACACATGAAGGACAATCCTATCGAATTTACAGAACGATTGGCACAAGACCTCTACGTGGATTACATAATATCAAGTTTCGTTTCCGAGTCGGAGCTGTCAAAATACTTCAGACTGGTCCGTGGCTTATTCGCAGAGTCTGGATTCAACTTATGTTCTTGGGCCTCAAACAACAAACATCTACGAGAATTAGCAGCAATAGAACATGTTTTAGACAAGGATTAATTTATCAAAGTACTCGGATTACGTTGGGACACAACCAGTGATATATTAGGATTTCCTAAATACAACATAGATTCATCAGAGGTAATCACAAAACGCGAAGTACTGCGACAATCATCCTGTATAGACGATCCACTTGGGATAATTAGTCCTGTTACAATACGTAGTAAAATATTTATGCAGCAAATTTAGCAGCACCACATAAGCTGGGACGAATTGCTACCAAAATCAATGACTACAGAATGGATAACACTTAGAGATGACTTTCAAGAAGCAACAAAAACCGAAATACATTGTCATTATTTTGAGGATTGTTCAGACGTTGACAAGAACAATGTCATACATGTTTTCATGGACGCTGGTATGAAAGCCTACGGGGCTTGTGCTTACATTGTTGCAAACGGAAATAGTTCATTGATCATCGCAAAGAACAGAGTTGCACCTCTCAAACAACTTGCCATTCCAAGACTTGAGTTGATGGCTGCCGTCATAGGTAGTATATTATTAACATTTATTTTAAAGCATGTAAATATTACTCTAGCGGTATTATGGAGTGACAGTCAGATAGTCTTGAGCTGGTTGAATTCAAAGAAGAACCGTTTATCGAAAATCGTGTCAGAGAAATAAGAGAACTCACAGAGGAATTTGGATGGAGATTTTGCCCAAGTGATTACAATCCAGCCTATATGTTATCTAGAGGAATTACAGCAGAAAAGTTAAAAGGAAACAAACTGTGGATGCAAGGCCTTGAATGGCTTACAAACGAACAAAATTGGCCTGTGTGGAACAAAGATGAAACTCAAATTATGTCGGCAATCACTGAACAAGAAGTTATTATTGACACTGTGCAAACTGCAACACAAATGGAATTGGATAAAACACTAGGAATTAGTAATGTTATTAGTATCGACAGATTCAGCTCACTTATGAAGCTCATTCGAGTTACTTCTTATGTGAAAAGATTTATCACAAATTGCAGATCGCAACAAAGACAACTAGGGACATTGACCGTAAATGAACTACAAAATGCAACTATTTTGTGGATACGTGATACACAGCAAAGCTATTAATCCGATATCAATCAAGACATTCAAATAGGAAAGGGTAAAAACACAACCTTGTCAAACAGCTGAAACTGTACATGGATAAGGAGAATTTGATACGATGTAAGGGACGCATTCAAAATGCTCCGCTGGATGAAAATGCAAGATTCCCGTTATTGCTACCATCAAAGGACAAACTTACAGAACTCATGATCAAGGATGCACATGGGACTCATTTACATTCAGGCTTGTCAAGTACCGTAACACCTCTACGCCAAACCTACTGGATCCCGTCAATTCGTCAAGTAGTAAAAGGCATAATACATTAATGTGTAAACTGTAGGAAAGTAATTAGTCGAACGTATTTGAATCCAGGAACACCACCTTAACCAAGTGACCGACTGAAGGAACAACCTCCATTATAATTACTGGTGTTGATTTTACGGGTGCTTTGAATGGTAGAGACACTCAAGGACAAATACGCAAAGTTTACCTTTGTTTGTTTACCTGCGCCAACACTCGTGCTATACATTTGGAAGTAGTGCTCGACATATCTGAGGAGACTTTCCTGTTAGCATTTAGAAGATTTGTGAGCAGAAAATCTTTGCCAAAAACAATGATTTCCGATAATGGTTTAACATTTGTCGCAGCCGCAAAGGAGATTGAGGAACTTACACGATCACTGTCTATTAAGGAAAAGCTCAGTAAAGTAGGAACATCGTGGAATTTTATACCAAAAAAGAGCGCCGTGGTTTGGCGGCTTTTGGGAGAGACTCGTACATGTAGGAATCACCAAAAATTGTATAAAGAAGGTTTTAGGCCGTTCACTTATTCGTGTTGAATTTTTTAGGGCAAATGGAAACACGAATACCTTACATCTCTGAGAGAGTATCATCGCAATACAGGAAGCGACAAACAAGTTATAGACGTTGGAGATGTTGTACAAGTGTATGATGATTCACCAAGGACTAAATGGACTCTAGCCGTAGTGGACAAACTAAACAAAGGAGCTGATGGACTAGTCAGGTCTGCTATGATACGCACTATATATGGACTTACTTCACGTCCGATTTTAAAACTATTTCCTTTACAAGTAACAGCAAACAGAGACTGTGTTAATGATCGTGATTCAATAAATATGGACTGTACACAAAACTCGTGTCGAAAAGCAAAACTTGATGCCATTGAGAAGATAAAGAAATGGACTGTTAGCTATTAATACAGATAGTTGAATTCTGTTTAAGTTTAAATGGACATTTTTATTTTACTGAGAGACACTTAAGGAACAGTAATTTCATTTTTGTAATGTTTTCAGTAATTTTATTTCAAATTTTATTTTCGTGCGGCGCCAGGGTGTTGTGAATTCCGCGTAATGGACGTTAACATTGTTTCGCGCTAATGTAACGTCACGTCTCCATGGCGTGTATCTATAGCTTTGTAATATACTATGAAACGTATTCAAGACGTCTTTTCTTTCATTCCACAAAAGTTACGATAATTTCTACATATTTACGATAGGGATGTTGCTAAAAAGAAAGGGAAGTTGACTATTGGAAAAGTGAATACCTATAACAATGTACCTATATCTTCGTTCACCGTTTTTTCGTGAGAAACATCTATGAATTAAACCTTTCAGCCGAGATTTTAGTTGTTCATGAGGAATGGTGGCGTCAAGTGTGGAGAAGTCGAAAGTTTTAATGCTGTTACAGTGTGATAATGATCTAGAGTTTTGCAGTATTGCATGGACACGGGTTGTGTATTCCGGTATATACATGAAATCATTATGCTTAACTCCTCACAGGAAGGGATCTTGATGGAAGCTGTATACTGAGGGTACATAACTTAATTTGTTAGTTGGTAATGGGTCTGGAGCTGGCATGTCAGTTAACTGCTAGTAGTCTCTTGTGATTTCATGTTTATGTCCGTATATTTAGTTCTTTCAGTTTCATTTTTCACAATTGACTCAGTCCTGTTGCCAACTGAATTTTACTGTTGTTACGATTGTTTTTTTTTTTATTTATCACATTGGCTATAGGGGGAAGGTTTAGATCCAATAAAACTAGTTTAACCCCGCCGCAGCAGGATTGCGCCTGTCCTAAGTCAGGAAATTTATCAAGCCTTTGTGTGTCTTGTCTGTTTTCTAGTTAGTTCACTTGATGTCTATGGGAGTCTAGGATGATGTTTATTTCGCTAAACTTGATTACTCTTTATTTAGGGGCCAACTCCGTCCGACCTGCCGTTGGGTGTGGGATTTCCTCACCGTTCATTGAAGATCTTATGGTGGCTTTGAGTTGTTATTACCCCCCTTTGGGTCGTTGTCTCTTTGACACATTCCCCGTTTACCTTCTTTTTCCTATTTAAGATGTCAAGTAGATCTTTGGAGTTTTTCAAAATCCACATTTCTTTTACAACGCTTCTTGAAAAGTAGTTACATTTTATATCACAGTATTTTTGAACACCCTCTTTAACCTCGAGATATTCGTATTTTTTCTTCTAATTTAATTAAATCTGAATTTCCTCTGAATAATTTGAAATGTGCATTTCAAATATTTTGAAATTGTGAAAAATTTGGATGCTAAACAAATATATCAATTAGACCAGATAAAAATAATCAAATATCAGATTCTGTACGTTGACCTGTGTAAGTGGTAAGCGATTGTCACATGGAAAAACCATTGATGGGGCAAAAGAATTTTATCAGTGAATAGCCGCATTGGCGTCGGACTAAATTATTGGTGATTATTGGAATTCTGAATGTTAGATCCAAAATGAGAGTTGTAGAAAAATGACAATTATCCGCACCTACCCTTTCCAAGGCGAAATCCTGCATATGACCCCAACCACGACGGCCAGATGCAAACGGACGGCATTCCTACTGAGCATAGGGTAAATACAAGAAATATGACTTTCGTACAAAATGGATTCGTTGAAGTCTTCCAAGACGACTTCATCAGCGAAGACACCTTTCAGGAGAAGGTGCAGGACCACAATCAGAGAGCCCTCAAATGGAAGGACATGCCCACAGTGTTGATCTATAAGATATCGGAAGCGACAGAAGTGGAAGGAAAATTTGGCAAAAGCAAAATTCTTATTCTGAAAAATCGTCAAGGGGAGACCACCAAGGTATTGGCCTGCTCAACGCTCAACAACGAAAAGGGTCCCTTGCAAGGAGCTTTCGTTCGGAGCACCGGATTCAAGTTGAGCAAGAAATCTAGCCAGCAGTACCTCTCATACCATCTGGTGAGGAAGTAAAAAACAATACCAGAGGGTTAGAGATAAGAATGCAATTTAGTCAATCCATGGCGGATTGGGATTTTTTTTTGTTTTATCTGGAAGGTTCGGGAATGAGCGGGGAGCGAGGCGGGGTCGACCCAGGCGCGACTGGAAGATTGATTGATTGATTAGTTAGAGTTTAACGTCCAATGAGCAATATTTCAGCTATATCAGGACGAGAACAAGTTAATCAATTAAAAAAATTGAAAGTATCAGAAGAAAGAAATAAAGAAGGTGGAAAGAAGGTGGAAGGGACAACCTGGGCAACGACTTTTGACTGCCACTGGAAAATTGGAGAAATGGGTAGGGGCAGGAAATTTAGCCTTCCATACGACACCCAGTGCGTCTGCTCTCTTTATAGAAATATAGAAGGGGTCTTTATACTGCATGGAGCGTGGCGTTTCTCCACACAGTTTGGCTACAATGGTTCGCGGTCAGGCTTTCCGTATTATGACCTGACTACCCCGCATAGACAGGGCATTCCCCTATCCACCACCTGGGGACGCGCCCGGCAGCTCTGTAGCCGAAGCCCCTGAAAACCGATTCAGGTGCCGGGGCGATTGGAAGAAACCTCCCCTAAGGCTCATGCGCATTCAATTCTTCACTACTTGGGGTAGAAGGTTAACGAAGCTGATCCTTCTCATCGTAATAACTTTTGAGGCAGACTGCTAGAGCACCGTCTTCACCTACCAGCTGGGACCTATAGGTTTTGGCTAATCGCACAGTATCTCAATGCCTCTTCTTCTTCTTTGCGACTTGGCGTGAGATCGAGGACAGGACCATACTTCCTGTGGCACATAAGCAGGCGAGGGAACCCAGGGGAACGGATGCCTCATCACCCACACCGGTCAGAGCAGACCCAATCGTGCCACTGGTCAGCAATAGACTGCCCACGGAGAATCCAACCAGGGCAATGGAGACGACCTTATCCAGTCGGTTATAGATCTACAAGCATGCTCATATCTCTTGATTTCTACGATGAGCTCCTCTTCCATGCAAGCAATACTACTGGCATCTACTTGGTCCATTTATTTATAGGAGTATGTCTGGCAGGGGGATACTCTTGAAGGGGCTATTGGGGCCAAGGATCAATCCACTACCATTGTAGAGCCGACTTCCACTCTTCAAGTACAATCCATCGCCGTAAGTTTTGGGCAAAGTACCTGGGCTGAAGTGCAGACCACGACCATGGGGTTTCACGCAGCATATCTTTCCGACTTTCTTATGATATAATCCGGATCCCTCAGTTTTTTGGATTGCTGCACTATCCAAACCGCTCAAGTCACTCACATCCAAAGCAGGCAACTCGGTTTTGGCTAGCATAGGTAGCGCAGCAGAGGCGAGACTTGCAAGCATGGGGAGAAATCCTTCCTTTACGTTATACCTCACCTGCTTCGGGCTCATCTCCAAGTTGTACAATACCACCCTCACCACTCTGCAAGAGATTGGATCTGCCGTTGAGTGAGGAGCATTTTATGCCCGTCAGATAAGTTGGCATGCAGCAATCGGACGCTCACGGGGCATCCCTTCTTTGCCGCATGCTGCATCTTCTCTGTCTGACCCTTCGTCAGGTTGAGACCGTACTTTTGATAATCCATTTATTTATAACTCATGCAGATGGAAGCGGGTCGTGAGATGCTCCCCTCGCAGATCGATGGGGCGACCGTCTTGATCGGTCAGATAGGTTTGCATGCGGTCGATGGTCCTCAGGGTCACCGCTAAGTAGACCAGATTTTTGGGGGTCTGGATGATCTTCATCCCCAGATTGACCTCTGGAAAAAGGCTTTAGATGGTAGACTGCTGGGTGCCGTTGACGTAACTGCCGTGGATGACATCGCTATTCACGAGGACACTTTTGATGCTGATGATATCGACGATATGCTCACCCTCCACGTATCCGTTGGTGCTACGGTCGTAGATATACGTCTGGCGATCGAATCCATGTTTAGGCTATTGGGCACATTGAAATCCACTTGGTAGCTTCTGGCAAGGGTAAGTGTGCTCTCGGAGTCGCGCGATTTGCATCGAGAAGGATCTTGGCTTTGTGTTTGCTGAGCCGCATTTGCCGTTGGATCTCATCGTTGATATCGTCGATGCCGTAGGAGCCAGTGCTCAGGGTGATGGGAAACCAGTGAGTAAAAGTAGCTGAAGGAATTATTTTCGGCATGGATATTGGGGATGGAGTAGTACATCTCCAGATTCACGAGGGCAATCTCGTAAGATTTTGTTCGCGCAGTTGGAGGGGTGGGTTTGAAGCGGGTCAAGATCTGGCAATCATCCCCAGAGACGAGGAAGGAGAACCCATGCTTCACAAAAACCCCTTCAAACATCGTTTTATTTAAGCATCTAGTAAGTGTTCTACTACCAATTTATCCATCCATTTAACTAGTTCACTTACTTGGGCCAAAATTAAAATAATGTTTGTTTCCCCTTACCCTACCGACCCTACAAAAATGGCCCTACTCAAATAATTATATTGACTTTTCAGAGAGAATTTTTTTTACTTAAATTTGTTATTTCTAACCTCTTTTTAGCAAATATTCCCCCAAAAAATTTCTTCCCACCTACCTACTCAACATTATTAGATAAGGTCGGGTAAGGGGAAACAAATTTTTTTTTAATTATGGCCTTGTATAAAGGAGTTGGTTATTAAATACTGTGAAAAACTTATCAAAACTCTGGTGTAAATTACTTTTGGAGTGTAAAAAATTCTATTGAAGTTTTAGATAAACTACAATCTATTCAAAGACCAGTCTCATCTATCGACAGTTATGATTTTTCTACACTTTATACTACCCTTCCACATAATTTGATTAAATCCAAGTTGGGACAACTTCTTAAATGGTCTTTTAAATTTTCTGGTCTGCAGTTCATTTGCTCTACTAAAAAGCAAGGATTCTTCTCTAATATAACCTATAATAATCATTGTTCCTGGACATGTGACGATATGATTAATGCACTTAATCTTTTGCTGGATAATATTTTTGCTCGTTTTAGCAACACTATTTATCAACAGGTCATAGGTATTCCCATGGGTACAAATTGTGCAGCTCTCATTGCAGATCGTTTTCTTTTCCGTTACGAAGGAGATTTCATGAAAAAACTTCAAAACGGAACCATACCTAACAGTGATAAACTTATTTCTATTTTCAATAAAAACAGCAGGTATATTGACGATATCCTTACTATTGATAATCCCCAGTTTTTAGATTATGTAGACATTATTTATCCACAAACTGAAATTAAATAAAGCTAACAATGATTCCAAATGTTGCCCTTTTCTGGACCTGACTATCATTATTGGCTCTGGTAAAATCAAAACCAAATATATGAAAAAAAGGTATGATTTCGATTTCATTATTACTAATTTCTCTTTTCTTGACGGCGACATTCCCTTTGCTCCATCCTACAGGATGTACATTTCTCAACTGGTACGATTCGCACGAGTTCGTTCTACTCTTGATGATTTCAATGAACGTAACCGTACTATCACAGCGAAACTTTTACAACAACGTTACAGATTTCATAAGTTGTTGAATACATTTAGGATGTTTTGTAAAAGATATGAACATGTTATATCTAAATATGGCGTTACTCTTAAACAGCTTATTTATTACTACGGGCATTTCTAGCCCTCAATTTTACGGAAATATTGTTAAAAAATGCCAGAAATTGATTAAAAATCCAGAAAAGCTGGGACGTAACTTACATTCTTTACGTAATAGGGGATATCGGCAAGATATTCTGCTTGAATCCGTTAAATTAGCTTTGAGACCTAGTGACCTGAAAATTTTTGCACACATACTGGCCTCTCACTGATACTGCCGATATCTACTGAAATTTATGATGATTCTTGACCAAACCCTTCGGGAAGTTTTGAGTTTGATTTTTCCTCCGTAGTGCGACAGTGTTCTACCAGCAGACTAGGCTCCTTGATCTAGCCGGCAGTTTAGCGGCGAGCACCCCTTGACCCATCTTTCAAAATTACGTATTGTCTTTTTCTCTTCTTTCAAGATTGTGGTCATGGAGTTAGTAGTCTACCTGTGTTGGGTTTCATTCTTATGTTTTTATACCATAGGGAAACGGGACAGATAAAAGGGAAGTTTGGGTACCCATAAACCGGTTTAACCCTACCGCTGGCTTTTGCTAGTGCCGGTACCAAGTCCGGCTGTCCCGAGTTCCTATCGTTGTCTACGTTTGTCTTTTGTCTTATACGTGTTTTTCTTGTGTAGTTCCCTTGCAAATTGTTGCATGTAATTATAATTTTCAGCCATTGTAGGTGTTTCCTGTTATCCATTTTTTAACATTGGGTTCGGTATTGGTGCCGATTTTCCGCAAAAGTGACGACGCTCATCTTCTGGCCATCGGATTCGAACTGGAGGATTCGCTCGGAGATGACTAGGGCGAAGGCCTGGGTATTGGCAGGGACTTTGCGCTCGAAGTCAGCTCTGATTTGGATATCCATGGTCGACTCTTTCAACCGCTCTGACTGATGACTCACGTCGATGATGAATAGGGGATAGAGATCGATGAAGTCGGAAGGGTTGACACCACCATTGCTCAGCAGACTTTCCATGCGGTAGAATTTCTTACGGAATTCGGCGTTATTGTGCGTCTGACCGTTGCTCCTTTCCGTCTGGAAGGCGACGATGATCCATATAGGTTTCTCACGTCTACTCTTATAGCGGCTGGACGCCAGTGAAATTGCGAGGTCTTGGGCACGGCGATGGAATCCCACTGCCTCATGCGAAATCGATCTTGGATGGTCTAAAATTAAGGATTAACTCCCTTCATCGTAGTTTTGTCCTTAGCTATTTTTGATATTACTGATTATGCGGATTTCGTTTGGTTTTATGCATTTTAAACATTTTTTGAATATGGATTTCCTTTGTTTGGGTTCTAGTGCTGCTGATGAGGAATTAATTTCCGAAATGGCCATACAGCTCATTTAAATTATTGCAGTTGGAGTTAACATATGTGTTATGGTCTCATGTTCATTTACTCCATATCCTTTCGTGAAATATTTAATACAGGAGTTTGTCTTTTATTGCAGTGTGGAGTTGGTAAAACAATTCCCCGTGGTAGAGATGTATGCTCTTTATTTTTCTTAGATATGGTGTGCTTGTACATGAGATAATATCTCAAGTGTACACTTTGTTCAATTACTATTATCTAAATTTATGTAAATTCTAAAATTAAGGATTAACTCCCTTCGTCGTAGTTTTGTCCTTAGCTATTTTTGATATTACTGATTATTCGGATTTCGTTTGGTTTTATGCATTTTAAACATTTTTTAATATGGATTTCCTTTGTTTGGGTTCTAGTGCTGCTGATGAGGAATTAATTTCCGAAATGGCCATACAGCTCATTTAAATTATTGCAGTTGGAGTTAACATACGTGTTATGGTCTCATGTTCA
The DNA here is from genome assembly GCA_002080025.1 of Modiolus philippinarum. NCBI lineage: Eukaryota > Metazoa > Mollusca > Bivalvia > Mytilida > Modiolidae > Modiolus > Modiolus philippinarum. The sequence continues at coordinate 68,697 of MJUU01072024.1, forward strand.
TTTACTCCATATCCTTTCGTGAAATATTATAGAGCCACAGCTTCTTTTCGTCAGGAGTGACGTGGGGAACGAACCAGGAGACCTTGCTCAAGACGACTTTTGCCACCTCGTTGACGGCGGCAGCTCTCATTACCGCATTGGCATCCGAATAGCTCACCAGGGAGAGTTCGAGCTTGAATCCATAGACGATTTTATCATAATTCTCGGCAAAGCCGAAGACGTGCTCGAGGAGAATGGAGGAGAACGATACCCTACTGGTAGGCTTGGCGATGATATACCCGTGGCGTCCTGCGAATTCAACGTTTTCTGCCTCAGTCTCTTCCGTGGAAATACTTGAACCATAGCTGGTTGACCCCTTGTGATTTAGAGAAGTCGTCGGGGTAGGTCAGCATCCCCGGATTGGTGGTGGCGATGTATGGGTCGTTGAGGTGCTCAATCTGCTGGCCAGAGAGTCGGTAGCTGATGCTACGAAAGAGATACATGGCACTGTTATGGACGAGCGATACTAGATAAGCGTCAGCGTAGGCAGTCCCTTCGTTCTTCAGGATTCGGCTTTCGATCAAGAGATAGCTCTTGGCTGGATGGAGGATGAGATCCTGGGTCTTGATATTGATGCGGATCTACGCACCGGCGTTATTAAGCTGAGCCCCGGCTTGAGGTTCGTATTCGTGAACTTCATACTCCTAGTGACTTTTGTCGAAAGTCAGTCATCCGGTGATAGTAAGCATATCGGCCATCATACATATTTATTTATAGCGCTGGACGAAGTCGTAGATGGTTGCGATGCCGTCATCCGAGATGAGATTATTGAGGCGGACATGCTGCTGCGGGGTCTTTTTGGTCTTGACGGCGGGTGGTGCTGGGGTCGTCCTTTTGCGGGTCATTCGATGAACAACGTTGTCCACAGCCTTCGTCGCTCCTTTCTCCAAACCTTTTAGGGCTGCACTGGAAGCGTCGATCACGGCCTTGCTTCCCAAAGACTTCGTGGCGGAAGAGGTCAATACTCGTCCGGCCAGACTGGGGATGGTATCGAATAGTCCTCGCCCAACCCCCCCCCCCCCTCCCCCCCACCCCCTCCGACTGCATATCTCCTGCGATAAACGTGATTCACTACTAAAGGCATCATAAATCTATTTAAAGGAGTTTTCGATGCAGCTTCTCGTATTCTTCTCCGTTGATATGGTTGGATTTCATCATGGCATTGAAGATTGCCACGATTTCGTTGCGCAACCCGTTATTCCCAACCTGGTAGGCGGCGGCGCAAAGATCGAGACGATCCAACAACAGGTCGACAGATTTGGGAAGAAAGACGACCCTCACCCCACTCCCATACCTATCTTGCTTATAGAGTTTGTAGTTGATTGTAGTTCCTGGCCATTGTAGGTGTTTGCTGTTTTCCTGTTTTTGTAATTATAGAGGTTCGAGACGATCTCCTTCCATGTCTTGCTTTTCTTAGCCTTATGGGTCTGCGAGAGTGCAAAATTGCCTTGGTACCTGGCACTCAATGCTCGTAGGATATCGCCATAAGTATACAGATCGTCAACCTCGAAGTGTTAAGGATGCTTCATGACAATGAGCTCCCATAGGCCGGGGAAACCCCTATAGCGCTCGCCGTCGACGAAGATATCGTCAATGTCGAAAGTGACCGGCAGACTCCGGATCATGATGGCACCGTCTTCCACTCGCAATCCAAAGGTAAGATCGGCTTTGGGAGTCATACTGAGATGAAGATAGTGGGTTGCTCGCAGACCGATTTTAGTAGTCAGTGCTTGCTCGATGGGTAATGGGTCGTTGTCATCTCGAGGACAGGAAGAAGTGCAGGGACGGGGACGGGTAGGGCGAGGTGGAGATCATCGATCTTTTTGGTGATCTGGGAAGCGGTCTCCTTTTGCAGCGGTCTTCTTTTGCGTCTCGACCACGGGCTTGAATATCTTGGAAAGGTCGCGACTGGGTCCGATCTTATCCAGCCGACGCTGCATATCGTTAGCCTGGATACTATGCTTGGTCTCCTGTAGGTCCCTAGCAAGCGCCTCACGATGCTTAGGATCGGTGATCTTGATGAATTTCATTTTATTTATAGTATCTCAAACGCCTCTAAGCGCTGGAACTAACGCGTAGGAAATAGCTTCGATACCTCTAGCATTTATCGCTTGGCAATATGGATGGGTACGTGCATTGATGGCCGCGAGCGGTCTTGATGCAGCACCGGGGTCCGGGCGGCGGCCGAGGTTTCCGGCGGGAGTGGGAGTTATAGGACCTTCCCTCGAAATCCTGATCATCGATGCGCTGAGCGTACCTTTCGGCACCGCATCTACTGCGTCGATATCCTGGATCCATGCCGTAGATAAGTACTCGCTTCTTCTAATGTTCACATTCAGGAGTTGGTCCTCGAGATTTGGAAACATTCTCGAATTCCCCATCCAAGGCCAGTTGATTTTTCAGGAAAAATTTCTGCAAATGATTCGTTCATTATCTTATACTCGATTTAACTCATCCAGATTGCATCGATACTTTCAAGCCGTCCTGGGACTCTTGAGATTGATGGTCATAAACCGTGAGGCTTGGCCCAAGAGCGCTTGCATAGGGTATCGAACTGAGGCAGGATGAGATCGCTGCAGTGGTCCCGGCGGATATGATCGCAATTCTTTGCATCCTGCTCGAAGAGTAAGATGAAGTTGGCATTCTCCCGGATGGATTGCCGCGGGAGCGTGAAGTAATTTTGGCAGAGGTAGATGCAATCCGCGTTATTATGACGACCGCTAACGCAGTAATCTTTGCACTAGCTCTGCTTGCTCAGCATCAAGTCGTCGAAGACCATGAGATTCTTGCGAAAGGGGTCGAGGTCGAGGTCGCGCGGTTCGGGCACGTCGCTTACCTGCGCGAAGAAGGGCTCGATACTACTTGGTTTGGGCGGTGGCTTCATCACGTCAACCACGTCGATCAAGGAATGCGGATAATGCTCATTAATGGAAAGAAGGTCGCGGATATCGTCTTTCGAAAATCCGTTCCCCAGCGCCCACCTCAGCAGCTGGTAAATGGGCTGGTGCAGCGATTTTCCGAAACGTAGAGTCGATCGTAGTCGAGCCATCCGTCGCGCAGGAGGAGGTTATTCAGAAGCGTTGTCTTCCCGCAGTCCGATTTCCCGATGATCAGACCTGGGATGGATCGCTGCGGGAGCAAAAAGTGGTTATGCCTCTTCGAGGTAGGCTCATCGTACGTTAGATCTTCAACGTCCATTTATCTATATAAAATGGCAATGTACTGCTTGAAATTCAAAAGTAAGACGGCGACGAAAGGCTTGGGCGAGGAAGTGACCAGAAATGGACAGCGGCGGATTGTGACCTGTGCCGTGTGCGGCTCTAAGAAGTCCCAATTTATCGCTTCGTCAGGCGCTGGGCTCTAGAATAAGATACTCAATCGCATGCCTTTTGAAATTTAACCAAAATCCTTCCCTTACTATCATCCTTGCCCTTACTCTTTATATAACCTTATAGCCCTTTCACTTAATTTTAACCTAAATTCTTTTCATGCCTATTATCCTAACCATACCCCTGATTATAGCTCTAACCCTTTCCATGACTATAACTCTAACCCTTTCCATGACTATAATCCTAATCCTTTCCCCAAATATAACCCTAACACTTTCCCTGACTATAACCCTAACCATTTCCCTAAATATTACCCCAACCCTTTCCCTGACTATAAAACTAACCCTTTTCCCTAAATATGACTCTAACCCTTTCCCTGACTTATTAACCCTAACCATTTCCCTAAATATAACCCTTTCCCTGACTATAACTCTAATGATATCCCTGACTATAACTTTAACCATTTCCCTAAATATAACCCTTACCCTTTCAATGATTATAACCCTAACCATTTCCCTAAATATTACCCCCAACCCTTTCCCTGACTATAACACTAACCCTTTTCCCTAAATATGACTCTAACCCTTTCCCTGACTTATTAACCCTAACCATTTCCCTAAATATAACCCTTACCCTTTCCCTGACTATAACTCTAACCATTTCCCTAAATATAAACCTTACCCTTTCCCTGAATATAACCTTAATAGTCCTTTCCCTGACTATTACCATAACCATTTCTCTAAATATAACCCTAACCATTTCCCTAAATATAACCCTAACCATTTCCCTAAATATAACCCTAACCTTTTCTCTTGTCTATAACCATGATAACCCTTACTATTTCCCTGACTATAACCATTGACTTTCCGTTAATAATTATCCCTGAACATAGCCTTAACCCTTTTCCTTAATATAACCCTTTCCCTCACTATAACCCTAACCGTTATTCTGACTGCAACTCTTACCCTTTTCCTTAATATAACCCTTTACACCATTTAAATTCTAATATTTTCCCTGAATATAACCATAGCCCTTTCCCTGAATTTAATCCAATCCATTCTGTTAAATTACCCTGCCCTTTTTCTTATATTTAAGCATTCTTTATCGTAAGTATTAGACTGTTTGGGATATTCTCCGTAATTCTCTGCTGACTTTTTCCTGAGTATGAGACTGCTTGGTAGATTTTACACAATTCTCCAATTGATTCTTTTCCTAAGTATTAGATTGCTTGTTAGAATCTCCGCAAATTTCCCACTGATTTTTTCCTAGATATTAGACTGTTAAATAGATATTACGCAATTCAAGAAATGCTTAAATACTGTAAACGTATTAATTTTTGCGATTCTTCTCCAGAATATTCTCCACTGACTTTTTCCTATGTATTATACAGCCTTCCAGGATCTACGCTAACTGACCCTTTTTATAAGTATTGGACTACTTGTGATATTCTCCGCCTTTTCTTAAATACTAGATGACTTAGAGATTCTCCGCAATTCTTCGTCGGACTTTTTCCTAAGCATAAGACTGCTTGGGAGATTCTCAGCAATTCTCTGCGGACTTTTCTTACTAATAGACTGCTTAGAAGATTCTCCGTAATTCCCTGATGCCCCTTTTCCACGTATAAGACACTGTTTTGGAGATTCTCAGCAATTCACTGCAAACTTTTTCTAAAGTATTTGACCACTAAGAGAGGCACCCTAAGAGATTCTCCGCTGACACTTTCTTACTGCCTTGGAGATTTTCCACAATTCTCTGCCAACTTTCTCTAAGAATATACTGCTTGAAAGATTCTCTGCAATTCTCAAACGACTTTTTTCTAAGTATCAGAAAACCGAAAGATTCTCCGCAATTTTTCACAGACCTTTTCCTAAGTATAAGATTGATTTGGAGATTCACAATTCTCCTCTTACTTTTTTCAGTAGATAGGTAGAATGCATAGGAGATTTTTGTGTTAGTATTTTTCATGATCTCTTACATGAAGTATGGACCTCATCTGGGTCCGGATACAATGTATCTCGTCAAAATAATAGATTTGTCGTTTGAAATACTTAATTTCTGGTAAAAAAAAAACCCTAATTTTCGAGATCGAAATTCGTTTGAAATTTCGGATTTTAATTACCGATCGTTATATTGATAAAGGTCTCGGTCGTTGATAAGGAGCAAGATTTCAAGCTCTTGCCCTGAAAAAAAAACGAATAGCTATTTTTAGTCAGGAGTCATCCATGCACTAATATGATTTGGGTGATTTTATGTCATAAAACCTAATAACTGAATCATTCAGAAAATCTATTTGTTAAAATTTTGTTTAACTTTGTACTGCATTTAAAATATCTTAAGTGCAATGTGAAGCCGAACGAAAAAGGTGTGTTTTAACACTGATTTAGATGTTGGATTACACGTTCCTACTAATCGATTCATTCTTCTTACTAGGCCCAAGCTCTCAGTGGGATGAAAGTGAGAAATTTAACTGGCTTGCACAATGAAATTCCACAGGAAACTTAATCTTATGGTTTTGACACTATATTTTATTTCTTGTCGTGAATGGTTGAAATAAGAAAACATCTCGACGAAATTGCAGGGTCGAAAAACATACAATGCCAATAGAAATTAAGGGTTTTCAGCAAGTAACTAGGTTTCATGCAGCCGGAATTATGGTTTTTCAACGAATGCAAGCTACAATATATCTCGTAATTGGGTAAGGGCTTTCAAGAGACTATTCATCCCGATGATGATTGAGATAAGGGGCATTTGAGCGAGGAAACTAGAAAATCGAACGAGAACACGGTATCTAGACGTTATGTCAGAATTCCTGATTTTATGCGACTTTGGCATGCCATAGTTTAACAATCTGTTATAACGAATTCTCGAATTTGTTATATCGAATTCTAGAATTTGTTATTACGAATTCTAGAATTTGTTATAATAAATTTAATTGGTTATAACAAATTCTAAAATATGTTATAACGAATTCAACAATTTGTTATAACGAATTAAATTCGTTATAACAGATTCTAGAATTTGTTAAAACGAATTCTTGAATTTGTTATAACGAATTAAATTTGTTTTAACAAATTAAAAAATCTGTTATAATGAATTAAAAGATTAGTTATAACGAATTAAATTCGTTATAACAAATTCCAGAATTCGTTATAACGAATTCAAAAAAAAAAAATTTGATGGGTCCTATATGGGCTTCCGTAGTATTTAGACGTCGTCAAAATTCTTGATTTTATGTTACTTTGGAATGTCATAGTTTAACAATCCGTTATAGCGAATTCTACAATTTGTTATAACGAATTCTCGAATTTGTTTCGAATTTTAGAATTTGTTATAACGAATTTCATTTGTTATAACAAATTCTAAAATTTGTTATACTGAATTCAACAATTTGTTTTAACGAATAAAATTCGTTATTACAAATTCTAAAATTTGTTAAAACGAATTCTCGAATTTGTTATAACGAATAAAATTCGTTATTTCAAATTCTAGAATTCGTTATAAAGAATTGAAAAAAAAATTGGGCGTCCGTAATATTTTAATGTTGCATGATTGTCATGTGATTGGTTTGATCTAATTTATTTGTTTTTTTTTTGTAATATTCGAATTGGCAAACATTTGTGCCCACAAGATTCCAGTTAATACGCAATTAAATTTTTCTCAGAATTTCATATAAAAATGCAGATACTCATCGATGGCAATAAAATCAACCTTGTTAATATATGAAGGTTGTGAAAGTGTGCAAGTTCTACGGTTTCTTTTAATGTATCTGTACATTGTCATGATGTGCAACACTTAGCGATAGGACCAGTAAGGCATGCATGATACAAATCATCGTCAGATTTTATTTTTCATATTCATCGGAAGTAATGATTCAAAAAATGTCTCGCTACGGTATCTCTGAGTGTACAGGATTGGAACATCCTTACCCTTCAATATTCCTCTTATCAAGTTGATATTGATTATCCGCAACTCCCAATTTAGCTCGAGAATGTGAAACCCAAACTCAGTGGTTAGTCGTTAAAACATGTGAGAACCGCTTTATGATAGCAACTTACATATATGCACAACCTTTGAGGAATAATTTGAAAAGGTTTGATCGTTTTATCTTTGACAATTTTTCCCTTTCGGACTATCGGACCTTCGGACCAATGGACCTTCGGACTAATGGGCCTTCGGACTAATAGACCTTTGGACTAATGGACCTTCGGACTAATGGACCTTTGGACTAATGGGCCTTCGGACCAATGGACCTTCGGACTAATGGACCTTCAGACTATCGCTACGGAACCTAAAATAGGAACTGCTGTGTCTCAAAAGTGAGAATACCTTGTCTTATACTAATGCAAGACAAAAAATAACGTGCGGCTTACAGACAATTGTATTGTTTTCACATTAGGGTCTGCAGTCGACATCTGTCCTCATTAGTGGTCTTAAGTGTAAATAATCTACGTATTATTAAATTGTTTTATCGTCTGAAATATCATTTCACAGGAATAAGCGAGAAAAAACGTCTTTTAGAATATGGCGCCCTAGACTATACATACCAGATATGTTACAGAAGGGAAGTAAATTCTCGTGTAAACAAGACATACAGGCGGAGGGGGGGGGTCCTGTGTGGCTTTTATTATATTTTAGGGTTAGTACTGTGAGAAATAAAATAAAACTCCAGTGTAAGTGAGTGCCAGACAAGAGCATTATTTATGACTTTATGACTCGGCCAGCTTTGTCCGGGACTAGAAAACTGTCCGAGATTCTCCTATCTCGAACTTCCCCTAGTGTTAGAGTCTTAATTAATTTTCACTGTCTACGACCTTAGCAATTACTGTTGAGTTGCTATCGGACACTACCGCAATGGAATATGAGACTTACCTTGTAATTAGACCTACATGTACGTATAATATTCTTCTGAAATGCCTGTAGCAGGTCAAGACCATTGCATTTGACAATTTCCTTTTGGTTTTGCACCTGCTTTGTTTTTTTTTTTTTTTTTTTTTTTTTTTTTTTTTTTTTTTTTTTTGGCCCTCTGTATTTCGGCTCTTGACAGCTCTTTTCGGTGATTATGTTGATTATGTTATTACGCTACAAACAAGAAGGTTACTGTGAATTTATTTTCTGCATATGCGCATTTCGACAACTTGTGTCTCTTTAATGCAGATGAAATCAAATCATTTCGATATCAACAAACTGACAGAGAAAAAATAACAAATACAGTGAAACCAGTCAAACCGAACCCCTTTTGGACGGAAGATTTTGTTCGGTATAGACAGGTGTTCCGTTTACTCAGGTTCAAAATGAAAATAAATTGATAGAAAGGATCTTCAAATTGTGTTCGGTTAAGCCTCAGTCCCACTGTCATGTTTCAAGCCTCCAGTTTTAATACGTTTTATATGGCCACGTTTCATGTCATGTTTTGTCATATTTTAACGGTCTCTACGTTTTACTAGGTTTATGCTACGGTTTAGTACGTTTCCCTACGTTTTGCGCGGTTTTACTACGGGTTACTTGATTTGAATTATCCAGGTTCAACAAAGTCTTAGTACGTTTCGTCCGGTATAAAGTACGTTTTAGTAGGAATTGCTAGGGTTCGTTACGTTTCAACTACGGTTTGCTACGTTAATGGTAGGTTTCAGTACGTTTTTGTACGGTACACTACATTACTGCTACGTACCACTACGAACCAGGTGGTTGTTAGTTTTGATGTCAGGAATAAACATCATAAAAGTTAAGTATTAAAAGAAATTATTCAGTTAGCTTCCATCTCCCGCAAGAACAAGAAGCGGGTCGAGGACGGGCCGTCGTAAAGGGCAATTGGATGGCGGGGTCGAAAAAATTCAAAAATTAATTAGTCAGGGTCTTGGTGTTCTCAAAGTAATATCTTTTTGAATGTCCATTTTTTCCCATAAATCCATATATTTTCATCCTTTCAGTCGACTGGTAAAAATTATTATGAAGTTGATAAATGACAATATTGAAGAGGCTAGTTTGACCGGCACAACTAAGGCTTCTCAATACACTCAGACAATTTAGTGACATTCAGAACAATGCCATCTCCTCCTAAATTTTATCAGGAAAACCATAAACAGAATAATTTAGGCCTTCNCCATATCAGATTCTCTCTACTTTCGAAGACCCGAATTCCCTATGACCATTGGACGCGTCAGCCCGACTCACAGAGTGGGGCCAATCAAATGTCTTCTTTCATCTGAGACTGTGCAGATGCAACTTCCATTGTCAAAGAACGGCACAAGTTTTTTTTTGCAAGAAGGAGTGATTGTAGGGAACGAATACACAATTGCCGGAATATTAGGATTAGTAACAACTGTTCCTGAATAAAAAAAAAATATTTTGGTTTCATAAGTCAAACAATAAACGTTCCCTTTTCACTCATATTTTTGCGGAATAACTGGTGATGCATTGTGATACTGACGCGCTTAAATAGCAAATGCATTCAGACGTGAATGGAGTGATCAAAGTAAACGAAATAACGACTTGATAAGTCGGGTTATTGGTAGAGGGTTTTCACAAGGGTCTGCTTACGTCATTGTGAGATCTTATATACCACTTACAAGAAGCCAATACCAATCTTGAGACATTATGTGTATGTGTAATTAGAGGGGTATTAATCACTTTCAATGTAAAAAGGATGTAATTGGCTATCTGAATACTTTTAGAAAAAACGAAATTTAGCATATTGTCATTAATACCACTCGTTTAATTTTGTCTCAGATTTTACCATTTTTGCGTGAATGTAAAAGGATTTCATTTTCTAGATCGTTTGTAGAAAAGTTGTTTTAACTCTTAACCCGCCAAAAGCGTGATATTCGTATATGTTGGATTTTTATGTACTTTGTGTGCTTTATATCCATTGGACGACCTGTCTTTAAAGGACTTAACATTGAAGTTGATTGCTTTAGCTTTAAGTTTTGGGGCCGTCTTGACCTTACTATAAGGTATGAGCAAAGCTCATTATTGAAGGCCTCATGGTGACTTCAAGATGGAGAACAACATTAAAAGCGTTGTTCCATTGCGTGATTTTACCATTTATTTGTAGAGGCTTTGTCTCATGTGCATTTATTCCATATCTCTTTATTGATTATTTAAGCGATTTCAGCAGCTAGAATTCAAATCTTGTCACCACTTCACGCAAAAATCGTGGATACAATTGAAAAACAGGGTGGTGTTGATTTTAAAAGAAATGAAGATGTTTTAGAAAAGGAGTTGTTTCACCAAAATTTTGAAAAGCCTAATTTTAGTGTTGTTTGAACTTACTAATATTATATTTTTAATACCAAAGATCAATAGCTATTTTTATTTGACTTATTAAAAAGTTACATGGATCAACTGTTTTGTTGAGAGCTGCTTTTGTTGTTGATATTTTCAAAAACTATTCTTTCGGAGGAGCATCTTTATCTGTCGCCTTTTCATCAGTATGTTCATTGAAAAAAATGAATACATCAACCTCAATGCTTTTCCCGATTGATATCGCTGATGAACTATCAGGTAGTTCGCAGGAATGTTCCTTGTGAGTGAAGTTTCCCTTTATCACAACATCACAGAACAAAACCTGATAGTGCAGCGATGACACGAGACATGAAAAAATATGGTTTGTGCATTCCATTGTACCATGCAGAACAACCACTGTTTTATGTGTGCTAAAACTTGTCATAAGCTTTACCTTAAAGAAATAGCTAAAAGTAAAACTAAGTATTTTTAATTTGTCGTTTTGAAACATGAAAGTTTTGTGTAAATTCTGAATGTTTTTTAAATATTGGCCTTTATGTAATTTATTCAATTTTTCTGCACAACTGAAAAAAAAAGTTGGATAATCATCAATTAGTTTGTGTCAACTCCTGTAAAAAGCTTTATGTATTACTTTGCAGAGGATAAGTTTTGTACCTGCTTCCATGGATATCAATATTTCTTTAGCTCATTCGGTTAGGTGCCTGGCTGAAGTGCTAGAGGTCCCAGGATACCCGGAGTTGACATTAGTCAATTTTGTAAGGGGATTCATTTGGCTCCCAGCAAAAAACCCACGGTGGTTAGAAGGAGCTAACCAGGGTTTGTGTGTGATATTTGTGTTGAGAGTCATACATAGCAAGTATGGTGACTCTCGAGGTGGGGGAAGTGTGACAGGAAAGCCTTCCTGCGTTGTAGTGGGTAGTAGATATATAGCCACTAAAAATCGACTGAGCTAACGGAATATTTCTTTAGCTCATTCGGTTAGGTGGCTGGCTTAATGTGTTAAATGTCCCGGGTTCGATCCCCGGAGTTGACATTAGTCAATTTTGTAAGGAGTTTCATGCTCTCTGGTTACATATGAATAAAGTCTGAGGCTAAAGAAGTGATCAATCTCATGATGTAATCTCCCAAAAGTTTTTCTAAATAGTGGTGCAAGTTTAACCGTCCATGCATGGTTAGTTATAGCCGGATCTGTTATAGCTGGTTATATTTTGTTTTTTTTTTTACTTGAGATTATGCTAATATACCTTGCTGTTCCTAGAAGAATAATGTTTGTCTGACTAGAGTGGTAGAAAAACATACGCATACATTTAAACGTGATAAAACGTAGCAAAGCGTCGCAAAAAGTATGATTACGGGACGAAACCTAATAAACCGTGCTAAAACGTATTAATGCGTAGACGAAAACCTGACAGAACGTACCCAAACGTACATGTAGCGCAACCCAGCATAAACGTGGTAAAACGTTTCACAACTCTGTATTACATTTGTACGTTTCACTACGTATCAACTACGTGTTTTGTCTCTTCAGTGCAGATCAAATCAATGCATTTGGAAATCCATATACCGAAATATGTGTTTAAAGCCAATAGAGAAGACTTTACCAATATGATCTACATGTATATAGAAAAGCAAAAATCATCTAAGGACAGAGTTGTGCGAGAGGGAGATACTCCTTAGTTTTGAACAAAATTTTGTTGGATTAAGATATTGCAAGTTTCAAAATAAAAAAGGTTTTCGGACATGTACCGAAGTACTGGCTTCTGGGTTGGTGAATACCCTTCGGGTCAAACAATCCAACAGTAGAGGCATGAAGTAATAGAAGGATGTACACAAAGTGATTTCATCCCATGAGAACTTGACATTTAAAACGATCAGTAAATTATTTTTCTCGATTTTCAATCAGTATTTAATTGTCGAAATGTATAAATTTTTGTATATTTCTCAGATGACAACGCAAAGCTTTTGTTTACCAATGGAAGGGACATCGCAATATATGATGTAAATACGGGAAATGTGACAGAAATTTCAGGGGGCAACGTATATGCCCTTTTTGTGGCATACCATTCAACAAAGAATCTAATATTTTGGACGGATTATCATGGTGATACGATCTCAAGGTAAAACGATTACACATTTTTTTATGAATTGAATTATTTAAGGACATAAAATCAAAGACTGAAGATCTTGAGAGTCGCTAAATTCAAACAAAGAAGTAAATGAGATGATCAATAATAATATTAATAATATTTTTCTCTAAGGTAGTACGGGGGTCTAAAAACTGTCAGATGGAATTTTCTTATATTTTCATGACTGAGTTACCTTGCGTGTTATAGAAATTGACTGTTTTTATCCAAATTCTACCCCCATAAAAATACAGAGGCTTCATTCCGTGTATGGCACTCGGTAGATGTTCTTGGTACCGGATTTGGCGTCCTATTTCGATTTATTTGGTAATGAGTACTTCATTTATTACAACTTTTGGATTATGGCTTTCCATATTATTTGATTTTAATGCTGCTGAGAGGTTACTCCTTGAAACACGTGTTCAGCATAACGAAATTTACTGTTTTTATGCAAATTCGGTATATTTTGTATTATAAGAGAATACAAAAAATACGATAAAAATTGGGGGTCACCGGCAATATAAGCTTCAAATGTGCAATGTAAAAATTAGCTGTTTAAAATTTGGTAAATAATAAGCTAATATACTTGCCTTCGATTTGCATGAAAAAAATGGGGGGTCACCGAACCTATTTTTGAATAAGTTTAAAAAAANGATCAATTTTTACTATTCTAAGACATCAAACATCTTTGCCAACATTCCAATACTGAATTCCAGTTTTCGGCAGATGTGCAAGAATGATGAGCAGTTTTAAACTCCTGTACTACCGTAAATTGATAATGATCAAAGGCATACCAGTGAGATTGGAAACTACATGAAATTCTGTGAAATCTCGAGGGAATTATGATTTAATTATCCAGCTTATTTGAAATTTTATGGAAAACGATTCAAGATATCAAAATAAAATTTTCAATTCTTACACTTTACACTCTAAAAATAAAGCAAAGCATATAATAATAGGAGAATTATCTTCTATCAGTGAAATTTGCAGGTTTTGGTTATAAAACTGCACAAATCACATAGGCATATCAGTAAAGAATCAGGTTAGATAACTCTCCGTACAAAAATCTGTGACCATTTGTTTGAATTGATATTTTTTTGTGAAATAATGTAATTAAATGTTTGATATAGGTAAAATATTTAATTTGGGAATTTAAACATTCTTTCTGCACAATGTTTGTTTATTTAATATTTGGATATAAAAAATGCCAGATTTTTAAAAAAAATTATATGATAGTAATTTGCTATAAAACCGCATTTTCACTATGTTAACTTTAGAACCCACTAAAACCCATCGAGCATATGGAAGATTTATACTTCACATATCTGCAGTGCAAATTTCATTACAATCGGACGTATGGAATTTTTTGGTTTTCCTGTTAAAAATGTAAATATTTGTAGTTTTTGCGCGTGGTCTTTTGATTTTGACTGGAGTTATGTTCCTTTGGCCACAAATTTTTAGTTTTTCCCACTTTGAATGTGCTGCCATTTGGCGTTAATTGATATACCTACATCACATGATTTTACTATAACCATTATAGTCACACAGTTTGTATTGATAAGTTCTTAATAATGATGACAATTAAATTTAATAATTAAGATAAGATTCTAAAGAGTTGATCAGATGCCATATTTGACTACATCTGGTTAATTTCATTAATTGAAACATTTTATTGCTGGAGAAAACACGAAATTATTTATTTCTCCTATGTAAATCAGACAGTGGGCCTCTTATCATATTTTTGCGACATTCAATGCTCGAATATGATAAGAGACCCACTACATCTTTTACAAAAAACATAAA
>MJUU01072024.1:92578-113525 GCA_002080025.1 Modiolus philippinarum
GTTTATTTCAGAAAGGCAAGCCTGTTTAAACTGGTCTTGCAATACTTGCTCAACCCTTTTTACAACCCATTTATCACAAAGCTGCAGATTCCATACATCACTCAACCCACAGTCATCGAAAATTCCTGTATTATACATTATCCATTTACTTTCAAATCCATAATTAATGTAATTTATTAACAAAATCTTATATAGTAAACTAGAAATTTTATTGTCATCATCATTAACTAATTTACCCCAGAAATTTATCATTCTAAGTTTTGCCTGAATATGAATAGGACATCGTCTTAGTTCACTATAAATTACACAGTCTGGAGTAGACTGTTTCAAATTTAAAATAATTTTACAGAATTTTATATGAACACGCTCAAGAATATCAATGTTTTCGTAACCCCATATTTACTACCATATAAGAGTACAGGCAACACAGCTTTATCAAACATCTTCAACTCACAGTCAATGGATAATTTATTCCTTCTACACTTCCGTAATATTCCAAACATAGCTTTTAATCCCTGTTCTTTCAAATATTTCCTTGTAGTAAAAAAAGACCCACTTCTAGCGAAAAAAACACCTAGATATTTGTAACTTGTGATGATTTCAAGTTCTTTATTATCAAAATAGAAAGATGTATTATTTGGTAATCTCCCCTTGCTGAATACTAAAACTTTTGTTTTGTCGACATTAATATTCAGCTGCCACATTTTACAGTATTCAGAAAATTCGTTCAACATAATTTGTAAATCTTTACTATTTTCGGACAATAAAATAGTATCATCTGCATAAAGTAATAAGAAAATTTTTAGAAAGACTGTCAATTCATTTTCAAGATCTGAAGTAATACTTTGCAATCCAGTTGCATTTGTTTGTTCTAAATATTCTTGCAAATCGTTTAAAATAATGAAAATGGAGCAGGAGATAAATTTTCTCATTGTCTCACTCTTATTTCACACGAGAAAAAATCTGATTTTTGAGAATTAAATATAATTCCTGACTTTATGTCTTTATACATATTTTGTATAATTGTAAAAAAAATTTCTATTTATCCTGTTTTGTAAAAGTTTGCATAATAATAAATTCCTCTGAATCGAATCAAATGCTCTTTGAAAATCAATAAATACACCATGAAGTTTTTTTCTTTTTTAATTTAGTTAACTCAAAAAGTGCATATAATGAAAAAATATGATCATTCGTAGAATAACCTTGGCGAAAGCCTGCTTGGTTTTTATGAATTATCTCTAATTCGTCATAGAATTCACACAACCTTGAATTTAAAATTGAAGTAAAACTTTTACCAAGACACGATAACAAAGTTATAGGTCTGTAATTTTTTGGCTCACTTTTGCTACCTTTATTTTTATAAATTGGAATCAGATTTCCATTAAGCCATACTTGAGGTAAAATACCTGTATCAAAAATAGTATTGAACAAATGAACATATAAATCCATCATTAAATCAGCAGATGGACAAATATATTCATTTATTACAAGGTTATCACCAGGTGACTTATTATTTTTAACACATTTGATTGCTTTAATGACTTCTTCTTTGGTTATACACCTATTAAGAATTTCACTACTGTCATTGTTGTCTATATTGCCCTCTGGCATAACATCGTTTTCAATGACATTTGTATTTAAATCTTTGAAAAAATCAAAAAGAACATCTATATCTATTTCTTTGTTTACAGATTTTTTTCTGAGTTAAAAATTTTTCCAGAATTCTCTTGCATTTCTGTTTTGAAGAGATTTCATTTTTTGTTTCATATTTTCATTATATGCATGAATACTACTATCCATGGTTTTCTTATAACGCTTTTCAGTAATTTTTAACCTCTGTCTAAACAAATAGCTGTCATAATGCTTATAATATCTAAGTGATTTTCTATATTCCTTTCTACTTTTAAAACAATCTTTATTATTTATCTTTCTTCTGACTTTGACTAAAAAAATATTATACACACCAAAAGTGTTTTTGGCAGAATCAATTCAAACATTTGTTATATCATCTACAATTATACTGTTAATGCTATCTTGATCCACACCATTATCACACAAAGATAACATTTTAGAATAAATTTCATCAACCTTTTGTTTATCAATATTACTTACATAATCAGTGATCTTTTCGTGCTTCCATTTACCAATACTTTCGGTTCTAACATCTAATTCTGTTTGTTCTGAATTAATTACTTTTATACATAATTGCAATACAAGGGGGGAATGAACATCTGAGTATAATTTACTAAAAGGTAAAACATTAAAATGTAATATCTTCTCAAGTAGACTACCTGAAGTTATTACATAATCAACCACACTACAGTTTCTACTAGTAGGTTTACCAATCTTAACGTCACCAAATATTCCATTCAATATAAAAATGTTGTTATTTTTATAAAACTGAATTAATTTTCGATGACGATGACTATGCTCAAGTGCGATTGTCTATGCTATAACGCCATGCTAAATACGCCAATATGTGAAACATGGATACGGAGAGCTGGAATATTGCATGAGGACCTACTATCCTTTACACATAGATTGGTTTATAGTCTTCCAGATATTGCTGCGGTCAAGCAAGTGGCAAACATTTCAGTTAACCGACATCAAGATTTACATCCCCAAGCCCTCTACCTTTCACTGACTCGCCGTCGTGCAAAGACAACATTGTATACATTTGTCAGGTTTTACGTTTGATATATTTACAATGTAGACATTTGACATCGATGAATCTAACACATTGTGTAAACTTGGGGTGTTAATCTTTACTTCATTACAATTAAAGTTTTGTCACTTCCTTGACCACAGCAATATTTTGATTTGATCGGCAAAGAGACATAAGGATTAACCTAAGGATTAACTCCCTCCATCGTAGTTTTGTCCTTGGCTATATTTGATATTACTGATTATTCGGATTTTGTTTGGTTTTATGCATTTTAAACATTTTTTTTTGAAATTATGGATTTCCTTTGTTTTGGTTCTAGTGCTGCTGATGAGTAATTAATTTCCGAAATGGCCATACAGCTCATTAAATTTATTGCAGTTGGAGTTAACATATGTGTTATGGTCTCGTTTTTATTTACTCCATGTCCTTTCGTAAAATATTAAATACAGGAGTTTGTCTTTTATTGCAGTGTGCAGTTGGTAAAACAGTTCCCCATGGTAGAGATGTATGCTCTTTATTTTTCTGAGATATGTACGTGTACTTGTACATGAGATAATATCTCATGTGTACACTTTGTTCCATTACTATTATCTTAATTTATGTAAATTCTAAAACCGAAGGATTAACTCCCACTATCGTAGTTTTGTCCATAACTATATTTGATATTACTGATTATTCGGATTTCGTTTGGTTTTATGCATTTTAACATTTTTTTTTTAAATTATGGATTCCCTTTGTTTGGGTTCTAGTGCTGCTGATGAAGAATAAATTTCCGAAATGGCCATACAGCTCATTAAAATTATTACAGTTGGAGTTAACATATGTGTTATGGTCTCATGTTCATTTACCCCATATCCTTTCGTAAAATATTGAACCTTATTTTAGGAAACCGAATCCTAAAGAGTGTCGATTTTTGTTTTTCTTCTTCCACATAAGGCTTAGTTTAGGGTTAAGGTTAAGGTTATGGGTTAGGGTTTGAGTTTGAGTTTGATAGTGTTCGATTATCGATGGTGCTAGCAATAACGAGTTTTTATACATGGACAGGGTCTCCTAAAGATTGAGAAAGAAGCTACTTTACTTTATTTTTTAGTTTGCACACAAGTCTGGAATTTTGTCTTCCAAATACCTATTATCTCTTCGAGGACTTAACCAAAACTGTTCTTAGTAAAGATCGTTTGTTTCTTTTTTTTCCTCTTCCCAAGAACAAAAACCCTCATTTGCCATATTAGACTCAGCAATATTGTTTTCGAGTGGAACGTCCAAGTCGACGTCCCAAATATTTCGTGTCATGTTGCTTTTTTTCATTGACGCTTTATCGAAAACTTCGAGATAAAGAATCAAGATTTTATTTTAGTCAAGACATAATACACTGTAATGATGCCCCCCTTCTAAAAGATCAATTTTTCTTACGAATCCTTACGAATCATTAAAATTTCAATGTAATAAAAATTATATCTACAAATTGTTCCCTACACTTACTGCATGGTAGATCTAACAACATCCCATTTTACTTTCTGTTCTGATGACCTTTTCAAAATCCTCGGGTTTTATCCTAAGTCAAATACTTCCTCAATCATGGAAGCTTCAATCTGATTGGTTAATTTGAAAGGTCATCAGAACAGAATGGGGTGTTGTTAGATCTACAATGCAGTGAGTGAAAGGAACAATTGGTAAATCTAATTTTAAATTTTAATTAGATTGTCAAATTTACAAGATTCGTAAAAATTACACAAATCCTTGCGAATATAAGACGATTATGAGCGATTTGCGATTTTTTTACGCTGCATGGCGAGTATGAACGATCGTTTAACGATTTACTAAGAATGAATGCAATGCAGTTACGATATTTGCTTTCGGATCATTACGATTAAATGCGAGCGACATACGAATGCATCGAGTTATTGAAGAATTCTTGTGAGCAACATAAGAATTATACATTTTGATCCTAATATTTTTTTATAATTAACGAAATATTAACGAGTTTTTAGAAACTTCTGCGATTAAGATACAAGTGTTTTACAAACTGCAATTAACTTTTCTTTGGGAGTAACATTTACTCATATGAATTTTAAACTATGTGACCTCATTCAGTCTTAAAATGCACATTTAAGGAGACGAGATATATCCTCCTAGAGAAAAACCTTAATATTCTACAAAACATTCTTCAACTTTTTCTTCTTTAAGTACAGAGGGAAAAAAAAGGGAAATTGAAATCAACACACCCTTTCCATCCTACCTGAAAAAGTTGACAAGACAAAAATTTGTGTGCGACCAAATTTTATTATCACAACGTTAAATTTTGTAAATTACTCTCAAAGTATCCGTATGAATTCGAAAAGTAATCGCATATTTTCTCAAATTGATCGCGTGAACACGTGTTTATCTTAAATAAATCGCAAAACGACCGTAAATTACTCTCACTTATTCGCAATACTGTGGAGGTTCTTTTCTTCGTCGACATAAATTTTCGTGGTTTTCATAAAAATAACTAATTCTGGGGTACTTAAATTCGTGGTTTTGAAGAACCAAATTGTCCATAACTAATTGCGAATAAAAATATTTTACGAAAGGATATGGAGTAAATTATCATGAGACCATAACACATATGTTAAATCCAACTGCAACAATTTTAATTAGCTGCAAGGCCATTTCGGAAATTAACAGAACCATCAATTGAAGTACACTTTATGAATACCGATGTACAAACCAATGGAAATGATAATGGTGTCTATGCAATAGCAAATGCGGTGGAAATTTCTTTTGGTAGATTGCCAGAAAACGTCACATTCGAACAAGTAGAGATGCATAGACACCTAAGACATTGTGTTGAGAGAGGAATTTTAGTAATTCCCTTCAACTGAATGTAAAAGAAACAACGACAGTAGAATACCGAAGGAACAAGGGAAGCGATGACTACAAAAATCGAAGTCCAAAGACATGGCAAAAACTGCAACAGATAAAAACTAAGACAAAACAAGGACGTGAGACATCTACAATGCACGGAAATAAAAAGATAACATTAAGAACTAAGGCACCCATAGTGTGAACTCCCATGAAAACCGGGAGCGACATCACAGCATATGTCCATGAAATAAAATTATATTGTTCTTGCAGAAGGCCTGAACACGACCTTATGTTCAGTTGTACCAAGTGTCGTAACTGGTTTCACCCCAGATGCCAAAACATCAAGTTGAATCAAAGGCAGATAAAAAAAATCAAAAACGATAAAGAGCTTGCTTGTAAAAGCTCATAATTATAATAAATTTAGTTGCAATTCTTAATTCATTTGTGTTTATTTCCAACACTTTAATCACGGAAAATAATAACACCCGTAACCGTAATAAATCCGTATTTTGTACCACTTTTTAAGCATCCGTGATTCCGTTAATCCGTAACTTGTCCGTGTTTTGTAAAGGGCGTATAATTTTCAAAACAAAATATTATTACGGCCATGATTATAATAAATATTGCAATAAATGTACGATTTGGTTAGAAATATCATCTTTTATTATACTTCAGTAACGTCTCATTAGCCACGCCCATCCTTAGGAACATGTGTTAATCGTTAGCAACATCTGTTAATGTCATCTGTTAATGTCTACATTAAAACCCGCTCCGATCGATGACGTCATCGATGTATACAGATTCTTATTTCCTCGTCCCTTTTGTTGCTGGCATCAATAATTAAAACTGTTTTAGTTATAAATGTATCTAGTAGTAAAATAAAAGTGACCTAATCATATGAAAAAGGACCTTGTCACTTTAATTGCAGTTAAAAGCGATTTTGCCATAGTTCGATACAATAGTAAAACAATACTGACTATTTGTTTATGTGTTTTTGATGTTGCATTATACCGATGCAATGTTGCAAAAAATATTATTAATTATTTTCAAACATAGCGTACATGGAGGACTTATTGTGTACATTACGCATTCAGTATAATAAAAATCATAATGCCCTTGGATGAATGTGTTAGTTCGATTAACACACTCGGTGAAAAATTATCACCCTCGACATTGTCTCGGGTGATAATTTTTACCTCTTGTATTAATCTACCCCAACACCTTCATCCAAGGGCATTATGTATATAATAACCTTTTTGTCTCAAAACGATAACATACCTTTGAATTTTGTCTCGGATGGATTTTTGTATAGTACCGGGGAATATATGTGGGTTTTTATCTTGATTGCCTCGTGTTGACATTTAAAAAAAAATAATGGAATTCATCTTCAATAATGCCCCCTTTACATACACGAATTTTTCTTACGAATCCTTACGAATCATTAAAATTTTCAAGATTCGTAAAAAATACACGAATCCATGCGAATAAAACACATTTACGAATGAATTGCAACTTTTTTGCTACGAGTTGCGATTATGAACGACCACTAAACGATTTATTAGGAATGAATGCGAAACAGTTACGATAAAAATTTACGAATCGTTAAGAATGAATGCGAGCGACATACAAATGTAACCGAGTTATCTAAGAAATTCTTGCGAGCACAATACGAATTATTGCGATTTGATCCTAGCTTTTACAAATAATTAACGAATCATTTACGAAAACTTAAAGAGTTTTTACAAATATTTAAGATTTAGTAAGAGGTGTTCCACAAATGACGATATTTTTTCTTTGGGAGTAACATTTACTCGTATACATTTTGGACTATATAACCTCATTCAGTCTTAAAATGAATATTTAGTAGACAACATATGTCTTACCTTAAAAAAAACTTATTACTGCACAAAGCATTCTTCGGCTTTTCCTCCAACAGGCTCAGAGGAAAAAAGAGAGAAAAATGATATGATCATAACCTTTCAGTCCTACTTTTATAAGGGGGACATGACCCAATGTTATTATCGCATCGTTAAAATTCGTTAAATACTCGCATTTCTTTGAAAACCACTCTCAAAGTATTTGTATAAATTCTACAAATAACTGCATATATTCTCAAAATGATCGCGTGAATGCGTCTTTATCTGCCAAATAATACCAAAACGACCGTAAAGTACTCGCAATTATTCGTTAATAAATCGTAAAACATTTGAGGAACCCAATTGTGCACGATTTGTTGCGAATGCTTTACGAGTTGTTGAAATCGGTTAATGATGACTTACGAATTTTTAAGATTGGTTTACGACCTCTTTACGGATGAAATAATCGATAAAGATTCGAAGACGTTCGTGAAGAATTTTTTGACATGTCAAAAATTTTAATGTCCTTACACGAATTGACAAGAATATCTGCGAATGTCTACAAGGTATTTATACCCCCTTCACATACACGAATGTTTCTTACGAATTCTTACGAATGATCGTCGTTCTCATGCATCCGTATCTAACTCTCCGACATTCGTTAATAACTCGTGGGCATTCGCAGATGTTCATGTCGATTCGTGTAAGGTCATAAAAATTTTTTGACATATCAAAAATTTTTACACGTTTAACATATCAAAATTTTTTACACGAATGTTCACGAATCTTTATCGATTATTTCATCCGTAAAGCGCTCGCAAACCAACCTTAACAATTCGTAAGTCATCGTTAACCGATCGGAATAAACCGTAAAGCATTCGCAATAAATAATGGACAATATGATTCCTAAAATATTTTACGATTCATTTACGAATAATTGCGGGTAGTTTAAGGTCGATATGCGATTGATTTACGGATAAACACGCAATGGCGGGATCATGTTACGAATTTATACGAATACTTTGAGAGTGCTTTCCAAATAAATGCGAGAATTTTACGAATTTTAACGATATGGTTATAATATTTGGTCGGCATTCCAATCCGAGTAGTATTCCCCTTCGAAAAGTACGATGGAAAAGTTAAAATGATGTCAGTTTTCTCTTTTTTCTACCTGTGACTTTGGAAGAAAAAGTCGAGGATTGTTTTATACAAAATAAAGTTTATTTCGTAGTAGGATATTACTTGTTTCCTTAAATGTGATTTTAAGATAACACTAGGTTATATAGTCTGAAATTTATATAAGTAAATGTTACCCCAAAGAACAAATTATGTCCGTTTGTTAAACACTCGTAACTAAATCTCAAATATTCGTAAAAACTCGCCCAGTTATCGTAAATAATTCTTTAATATCCGTAAAAGCTAGGATCAGATAGGTTTTCGTTTTGAGCTCGCAAGAATTCTTAGATAACTCGTAAGCATTCGTAGGTCGCTCGCATTTATTCGTAATGATTCGTAATTTTTTATCGTAACTGCATCGTTTTCAATCTTAGTAAATCGTTTAATGGTCGTTCATACTCGCAACTCTTCGTAAAGAAATTGCAATTCACACGTAAGTATGTTTTATTCGCAAGCATCCGTGTTAGTTTTACGAATCTTGTAAATTTTAAAGATTCGTAAGGATTCGTAAGAAAAATTCGTGTATGTGAAGGGGGCATTACAAATGTCGGCGAGTTAAATACGAATGCTTGCGAACGACTATGAATCGACTATTCGTAAAGATTCGTAAGAAAAATTCGTGTTTCTGAAGGGGGTATTACAGGAAAAGCGTAACGTTCTGTTATAGTTAAGGATAATATAAATAGTACGACATTTAACAAACAAGTGTTTATTCTTATAAATAATTATTTATCACGATTCATATAAAAAAAATATTTGGTTCTAGCATCCGACGATCACACTTAATCGATCACACTTCAGCGTTGACCGTTGCACTACTACATCATACCATCACAATTTAGCGTGGACCAACGCACTTTATCGTCCCCATCGCACTTTAGAGTCCTATGCATTAAACATTTATTCGGAAGTCTTTGGGGGAGACCGTATCAATATCAATAAGATTACGCAAATCTTTCAGTTCTCTGGGCGCACTGAAGTTATGAAACGAAAACGTAAAGACATTTGCATTACCATACCTTTGGTTTACAGCAGGCCTATTGAACAACATTTTTGAATCTTGCATGCTGCGTATGAAATCAGAATCAATCACGCCGATCTCTCAAGTTCACCAGATATTGAGAACATTAAATGCTACATAGCTGTAGGGATTGCAAGTGTCGATTAAATGCTGCAAATAGGGGCTTACATGTAGTTAAAAATGGGGATAACAGGAAACATCTACAATGGCTGAAAAATACAATTACAAGCAACAATCTGCCAGGGAACTGCATAGGAAAACCACAAAGAAGACAAAAGACAAACATAAACAACGACAGGGACTCGGGACAGTCAGACTTGGTATCAACAATAAAAGCGTTGTTCCTTTGCTTGTTTTTACCATGTATTTGTAGAGACTTTGTCTCATGTACATTTACTCCATATCTTTTCATTCACAATTGGTACCGGCATAGCAAAATCCAGCGGTAGAGTTAAACTGGTTTATGGGTACCCAAACCTCCCTTTTGTATGTCCCGTTTTGCTGTAGTATAAAAAACCAACTACAGGTACACTACTCACTGAATGACACAATCTTAGAAGGGGAGAAAAATTATGTCTCGATTTCGATTCAGTCGAGACACAATTTTATTGCAAAGAGGTTAGGTATTGAATGAAATGTGCATACAAACTGGTCTTAGAATTTAAAATGATAGGTTCATTGGTGATTTTATTGATAAATTTAAATGCGAAAACTTTCATGGCATCAGTTTTGTTGATTATGCTTTTGCATCAAAGAGAGTTATATATATATTTCAAATCAAGATTTTTTACCCGATGTTTCTGATCATTGTCAAATATCATTAATGATAACCCTAAACTGCTTACTAAAACCTGATGATAATAAAACATTTCCATTAACTTTTCGCTGTAAAAGGACTATTATTCCAGAAGGCACTTTCAATTCCAGAATAAAATGTAAAATACATACAATGAATAACACAAGCTATTAAAATCTTGATTATTCAGTAGACGATATCAATTGTACTTTTTTTTTAATTTTTGAATTGCATTAAGAAAATCCAATTATAATACGGCATAAAAAAACCAAGAGTAAAATTCCTACTCCGCAAGACCAAGCACGTAATACTTGAAAAAAAATTAGAAAAGCAAAAAGCTTTTTGAACATAAAAGTAGTGATTCATATATCAGGGGAAGTTTCATTAGTTCTCTCAAGATATGTAGAAAAACAAACAAAAAAGAGAATTTCACAGCACATTAATATCTCAGCTAGACAATTTATAAGAGATAAATCCAAAAGACTATTGCTCTATTTAAATCAAAATTATCTTCCTTTAATACATGGTGACTTCAAGATGAAGAACAACAATAAAAGCGTTGATCCTTTGTTTGTTTTTACCATGTTTTGTAGAGACTTTGTCTCATGTGCATTGACTCCATATCGTTTCATTCACCACCAATAAGTCTTCAGAATCTAATATATCATCAAAGGAATAGCACAATTAATTTACAGAACCAGACAGAATTTCAAATGAAATTTGGACAAATTAAATGAAATTGAAAACATAACTAGATAAAAGAATGCATAAAAAGCTATTTTTTGTTTGAAAAATAATAAAGCCAGGAGTTTTGACTCGACACTCATTGATATGTTAAAAACAAAATAGCCAATGATTTATGCTACAAAGACTTCGTAAACTTATATTATCAACTGGTAAGTGTCTTCGGAAATGGACTAATGCTTTGCTTGGAGTTAACATATGTCTTATGGTCTCATCTTCATTTACTCCATATCCTTTCGTAAAATATTTACTCGTCTGTGTTTTAAAAAGGATAGTAAAGATGGTCCTTTTAATTATCGTGTTCTAGTTATTGGCAGCAATGTTCGCAAAGTATTAAATAGAATATTAAACTGCAGACTACATAGCTTTTGCTTACAGTGAAATGTAACATTCCCAGAACAAATTGGGTTCAGAAAAGCGTGCAAGTGATCACATACATGTATTTATAGTCAAAACCCTCATAGAAAAATTTATTCACACTGCTATCAAACATCGATTTGTAAAATTGTCATTGCTTTGGATCTCCACAAAGCCTTTGATACTTCTAGGCATGAAGAATTGTTATACAAATTACGATCTCAAAGAGTGAGTGATCTTTTATGTATAGGTTAATCTATGTTTTGCCGTGTTTTATGGACTATAAACATGGCAAAATTGTTTGACCAATTTAGAACATAATCACTCCCCGAAGATATTTTATAGGATATTTTCAAAATCAATTATAACTTGATTAAATTCAATCATTTGTGTAATCAAGTACGAACAATGGAGCTAATTAAACAGAAAGTCAGTTAGCAAATTGCCTCAAGCAGTATACATGTAAACGTTGTATAATGCACCATAATGATTGAGAATTGAATGATCAATTATTGGGAAAGAAAAGAAAATTTGAACGTTACTTTTCTCCACTATTCAAGCACATTGATGCTAAAATGATCTTCCACACTAATTATATTTATATTTTTTTATTAAAATGAAATTGTTGTTATTATATTATTGTTATTATTATTGTAATTATAATTTATTCAAGCTACACTCAGTTTGTCATGATAGGAAGTTGTAATTACTAACAGTTATAAGCATTACCCTAGGCACTAATCCCTTTTCAGTCAGATGGTCCAATATTGCCTATAGCCTTCTATAATCATATATAAAAGTGTGGTTTATAAGAATTAAAACTCCAAATGAAGATTGTTCATTAGTCCAGGAGGAGTGATTATGTTCTGAAACGTAATTAAAACATGTATAGCCAAAACTATTTAACAATTCAGCCGTTTAAGGTGATCCATATAGTATAAGTGACAGTATACGGTCATTGAAAGGGTACTACAAAGGGGAACTTACGTTTCATATTATTTAATTTATATATAAATTACATTCCATCTATATTTGATAATTCTTATTCTCCTGTGCGATTAGATCGCTCAGAAATTAGTTATCTGATGTATGCTGAGGACCTTATCCTAATATCGGAGACTGCTGAAGGTCTTCAGAATTTTCCGTTGAAATAATCGACAGATTGTGAGGAATGGGGACTAAGAGTTACACCCAATCCTCATGTTTGTACCAACTTATCCAATCACATGAATTAAGTGAACAAAGATTTCATAATTAATCTGATTGGATTTGTTTGCAAACATGAGGATTATAAATGACGTTTTGACTCTTGTTCAATACTAAATTATTTATTAATTTGGATATTAGCTCCTCCCTTATACTAGATTTTTGTCTTGGTTTTCAATTTTCTTTATTAAAATATCTTGCAATTCGTTCCCTCAGTATTCTACTACAGTGTTTAGTGCATTTTGTTTAAATGACAACTTAACTGATAAACTTACAAATGTCATATACATGAACCTTACTTTATTTTCATACCCAAGCTGTTTATTTTTCATGGGACTATAATGGAATTTGATCCCCATATTCATTTGATTTATACACTTTCAGAAATGCTTTGACTTACATGTCCGAAAATTTTCCACGTTCAGCTCTTTGGCCTTTTTGGTCCATAACTGTTTTGTTTTGACACGTGTCTTAATTAATTTACATTGAGATGTATTACTAGTATTAACTTAAAAATTCAAGTTTTTATCTTGAAAATTATCAAACTGAAAATTTAAGTTATTGTCTTGAAATTCAAAATATTATCTCGACAAATCAAGTTGCTATCCTGAAAAATCTAGATAAAAAACAATGTCCTAATAAGCTTCCGTATATATATTAGTAATTAGTAAAAGAAGTTGTGGCTTTAATCACTTAATTGTTTAAATGATTGGATAAGGTGGTACAAACACGAGGATTATAAATTTGTCAGGTGTGACTGATGGTTTGTGAAAAGATTTGACGACACAACAAAGACTCATTATGACCAATCTATAAGTTGGGTAGATGGTTTGACAATTTGCTTACATGCTTGCTAGTCTATCATATTACGGTAATCTGGAATTGAGTGTAATGGAAAAAATCTTAATCCATGACATTTAACAGAACAGGCAGATATACTACAGTAAAATTTAAATATTATTAAAAAGACATTGATATTCCTAAAAAGGTTAAATGCATACTTTGACCTAAAACAAATAATTTGATTTTAACAAACCGAAAATAATAACAACTTTACATGTTTTTGACTATACAGTTAAACTAGTTTTTCTATATGGAAGTGAAAAATGGGGGTATCTTTAATGAAAAAAACTTTTATAATCAATGCAATAGTTTTGAAGCAGAAAAAGTATATATATAAAAAGTGTAAATATGTTCCAGAGGTTAGTTAACGTTCTACTCACTTAGCAATATGGATGAACTGGGAAGGTACCCCTTATATTTAAAGTTATTCTTAATATGATTTAATCTTTGTAACAAAATTTGAAAACTGTCTTGCTGCTGAAACTCTTGAAATATCTTGGAATTTACATATGGATGCCGCTGTTTATTGATATTTATATATAAATGAATTATAGATATAAATAAATAATCATAGATATCAATAAATCATTTATAGATATTAATAAATATTTATAGATATTTATAAATCGGCATTTATTGATATCAATAAATACAGCATTATTAATTGATATTTAAAAATGATTTATTGATATTAAGAAATAGTGCACGATTTATAGATCTCAATAAAGCAATAAATATCAATAAATAGTGTTATTTATTAATATCTATAAATGATTTATTGAGATCTATAATTCAGTTCAAATCTCCATAATTCGATTTATTGTTATCTATAATTCAAAATCTCTATAAATCGCCTTTATGACACAGATCATTTTAGTATTGGTAAGTATATTATATGAAAAGTTCAGTTGACCAATTATTTTTTAATATCTATAATTCAATTCTAATATCCATAAATCGCCTTGGTTACATTGATCAGTATTTACAATGTCAAACGTATACTATATACAAAGAGTTCAGTTGACCTCGATTTTTCAAAATTCATAAATCGCCTAAGTAACACCGATCATTTCATTGTATTTCTTTAAACGCGACAAGGACAATGATTTTGATAAAATTTTTCAACTTAAAACATGTAATACGTAGTTTACTTTTAATTCATTACATTAAATTTTCTTATTTTTTTGCTATTACAGCTAAATATTCAACTTAATAGAGTGAAACGCATACTCGAATGAACGGAATGAAAACTGCGATTTGAGGTGTTCATCCACGCGAGAGGAACACGCTGCTGAACTAACTCATTTATTCAAATCATATCCGGTAATATGATTGAAATACATGTTAATATACTGATTCTATTGGTTTGTTATTCAAAATGATAAAAAAATAAAATAAAACTTAACTTATTTTATTTGAATGAATAAATAGGTGCAATATTCCAATTGTTTCAAAAATAAATAAGTTTTAATGCAATGTTATTCCATTCATATGTATTCTTAAAAGACATTATATTCTAATTTCGCAAGCAAACAAATGGACGTTTTTAATTTGAGAAAACTGATCAGTGTCAAAGAGGCAATTTATGGATATTAGACTTGAATTATAGATATTAAAAAAATAATCCGTCTCAGATGAAATTTTCGTTTAAGATACAATAATGAATAGAATAACTGATCAGTGTCACAGGGGCGATTTATGGAGATTTATAGATATTAATAAATAGAATTATGGAGATTTGAATTATGGATATTAAAAATGAATTATGGATATCTATAATAAGTGTCGAATTTTAGATATCAATAATTGAATTATGGATATTAAAAAATGAATTGTAGATATTAATAATTCGCACTATTTATTAATATCTACAAATGTTTTATTGATATCTATTAATCATTTATTGATATCTATTATTCATTTATAGTTATCAATAAATAACGGATAATTTCCACAACGGATTTCCATATTTACATGCTCTAAACAAAACAAGTTGGTTTGGAAGCGTTATGGAAATTTTTTAGAAA
The DNA here is from genome assembly GCA_002080025.1 of Modiolus philippinarum. Lineage (NCBI taxonomy): Eukaryota > Metazoa > Mollusca > Bivalvia > Mytilida > Modiolidae > Modiolus > Modiolus philippinarum. Next base: position 108,114 of record MJUU01072024.1, read on the forward strand.
AAATTTAGAAATGAGAGAAAAAATAAGATTCTACAGTTTAAACAATAAATAAGAAAAACCGTAATAACAACATTAAATTGAATTCAAAGAAATATTAAAAATTATCTTTTTGATGATATTCGGAATGCTTCTTGCCTTGTTTAGACCTACCTACAAGAATTTTAGAAATTCTCGTTTTGCTTTCAAGTTTTCTTTCATTTGCTGCAAAATGTTGACTAAATGCTTCTAGGTTATAAAAACGAGGGGTGAAATGATCGCTTATTATATGAACTTCACAAAAAACATTTGTTGGAAGGTTTAATATTTTTGCAATTTATGAAACTGTAATTAGTCTAAAATCTTTAGAGGCATAATTTCTAATAGCCTAGATATTTTGAAACGATATTTTTATCAATATTTTTAAGAAAATAGCATTTTCAATTTTACACCTCAAATTCAAAACAGCGGAAATTTTGAAAAAATGGAAAATTCTCATTTTTTTTTCTTTTTGGCTTTACTTTTTAGACCCTATTGGTAATTTGTTTTCTATCAGCCTTTACACGTATTTCGGTTTATGGATTTCCAAATATTCTGATTTGATCTGCACTAAAGAGATATAAATTTTCAAAGTGCGCATATATAGAAAGTAAATTAACACTAACTTCGGTATTTTGTTATTTATTACCACTGGGCCGATGCCTCTGTCTGTGGACTGTAAGTCCTCGACGGTATTGACCAACCCAGTAGCCAGTACATCGGTGCTGGTCCAAAAACCGATTTTATTTGGAAATTTGCAATACCTACATTTAACAATTTTTTGTTCAAACTAAGGAGTATCTCCCTCTCGCATAGCTCTGTCCTTAGCTGATTTTGACTTTACTTTTTAGACCCTATTGGTAATTTGTTCTCTCACAGCTTTTACATATATTTTACTTTATGGATTTCCAAACGTTTTGAGACATAAGTTGTCGAAATGCGCATATGCAGAAATAAATTAACAGTTACTTCGGAATTTTGTTTTTTGTTATTTACTTATTTTATAATCAAAATCACTTGATCAGTGTCCAGTCTATGGTCTTGCATATTGCAAAAGCGTTGAAATTTATATACATGCTTACCCATCCAGAGCACCCGATGTCACTCCCGGTTTTCATGGGACTTCACACTATGAGTGCTTTAGTTTTTAATGTCGTCTTTTTATTTCCGTGCCTAGTGGCTGTCTCGCACCATGCTTTGTCTTTGTTTTTCCCTGTTGCCTTTTTTGCCATGTCTTTGGACTTTGATTTTTGTGATCATTACCTCCATTTTTTCTTCTGTATTCTACTGCTGTTGTTTTGAGTATAGAGTATGACATTCTTTTCTTACAACTCGGAAGGAAGGGAGTGGTCATGTAAAGGAAAATCGAATGGCAGTACTTCTGTACTATGATTATCTATATTTTTCAGGTGGATGTATGTTACTTCATCATATACATTTGAATTGGGGATATATAAATGCAAACTAGATGGCAGTAATAAACAACGGATAATTCAAAGTGGTCGACATATTGAAAACATAGCCTTAGGTAATTAAGTAATTGATCAAGAGCGGTTTTCATAGTTTAAAATTTCAAGTAAAAGTGGTGCCTTGATTAGTATTTGAAATTATCTGCAATAAAAATTTTGACATTCTATTTACAAAATTTATAAAAATAAAATTAAAACTCCTTCAAAGAACATTGTGAAATACACGTATAAAGGTGAAACCTAAATGTAAAAAAAACAGTTTTACTTTTTGCTTTTGAAAATATGGATTCCAGAAAAGAAATGTCTGACTTTCACAGCACTGGCATTTAAGAAAACTACAAACACTTGCATGATGTTCATTATAAAGTATAGATTAGCACCATAAACTTATTATTTACACTTTAACTAAATCTTGATAATGATTATTATGAATTATTTAACGAAAGATCAAACAGCACAGTATGTTTTGAGTGCACACAACGCATGAGTGAATATGTCGTTTTAGTTATGACTTGAATATTTTCAGTTGTTTTCATTCTGAAAAATTTGACCAAAAATTTTTAGAAAAATCAAACATACAGCATCAATAAAATTCCTACATTTATATACAAAGACTGGTTAATATGAGGATGTGTGTGACAATTTTGGCATTTTGAATTGCAACTATCTTTAAAATTTATACAGGAATGCATAATCACACTGAAAATTCGCATATTGTCAGATAAATGCTCAAGATTTCACATATATATATATATATATATATATATATATATACCAGTTAAAACTAAGGGGACGACCATTTGATTCTGAAGGGGGGAGGGGCTTGGTAGATTTTGTAAATAAATATTCTGACCTTGAAAACCATGAAAATAAATAATCTGACCTCAACCACCCAGAAAATAAAAAAAAGTAAATAATCTGGCCCCAGTTTCTTCAATACAGTATATAGAAAATAAATAATCTCGCCGCGAAGCAGCGAAAATAAATTTTCTGACCCGTAAAATGTTGAAAATAAATAATCTGACTCGACCAAAACTGCCAGCACCCCCCTCCCCATCAGAATCAAATGGTCGTCCCCTAAGTCTTGGAAATTCTAAAACGCTGAACATTCCATTTTTTTCACCAATATTAGAATGAATATTGACTCTCAGTCTTCAGACTTCTTGAGATAGTGGGGATAGCAAGATTTATGATAAATATAATGGATAGAAATAACATTCCATTTTATCATGAAACTTCATTCCTATTATAAAATACCTCAATATGCCTGCATTATGGTGACTGCGGGGTATTAATTTCCTATAAAAGAATTTTGTGAAATTTTCTGTGTAGAAACATAATTGCTTTAATGTTCAAATTGTTAAATAAAATTTGGAGGTTACCGTGCATTTAAGCGCAAAAACTGAAATTGAAAATTTCAGAATTTACTTATAAATGATAAGGAGAATGGTTATATGAGAGGATAGGTTGAAAACAAAACTATTATTGATTTTGTTCATACTTGCATGTGTTTTGAAACAACGGCAGTAGAATAGGAACAAGGGAAGCGAAGACTACAAAAATCGAAATCCAAAGACATCGCAAAAACGGCAACAGAGAAAAACAAAGACAAAAACAAGGACGTGAGACAGCTTCAATGCACGGAAATAAAAAGACGACATTTAAAACTAAGGCACTCATAGTGCGAACTCCCATGAAAACCGGGAGTGACATCAGGTGCTCCGGTAGGGTAAGCATGTCCTGCTCCGCTAGCAGCACCCGTCACACTATCAGTGAGTTAATCCAGGGTTGAGTCAAAACCGGTTTTGTCAAATCCGAGAAGACGTGAAATCTAGCTGAAAATGTCCGTTTTCATTTGAGACACAGACACGTCATATCTGTCAATGATATCTTGGTGACAGCCATTAAATTCCTGAAGGGATGAAGGCAACAAAGGCTGAACAAATCCCTGACTAAGCAACTTTTGGGACAGTGTTTTTGCTCTATTCAAAAAATCGCCGTATAAACTACATGCGCAACAGTAACGAATCAACTATGAAATGTACACTCCATAGGCTGGAGAGGTAGGTATTGCTGCTCAGAAAGGGAAAATTCACAATTGGGAAATTAAAATCATCACGTTTGTCATATAGCTTAGATTTCAAACGTCCATCTTCATCAATGTATATAAACAGATCTAAGTACGAAGCTGAAGTAGGTGTGTCAGTAATCTCTTTAATTTCAAGCCCATTGGGATAGATCTGGTGTATAGTTTACATTTACAAAATAAAAATTAGGGATCACCGTTGAAATAAGGGAGATAAATTTCTCTAGTGATATCTATGTTAAATTCCTTTATCAAATTATCTCCCTTGCACAATTTGTGTGTTCTGTAAATCCAGGAATAGATTTAAAGCACGTGTGTTTTACTTCACGTTTTTGTAATGAAAATGTTGTGAAAGAGATAAGGAATACAAATTTGAAATATTTTGGATTTTCCTATACATTTTTAATAAACATTTTGCTAAATTTCTTCATGAATGAATCCTAAATGAACAAGTATTAGACAAAATGGCGGAATAATATTACTGAGACATCTTTAAACATCAGTGATTTGAAATGGTATCTTTTAATTGTGAAATAAATGAAAGGTAGATAATTGGAAAGGTAGGTAATTCTTTCTTCTTGAAGTTCAGCATTAGAATAAGTAGGATTTTTATGGAATTTTCCTAATTTTTCCTAGCTATCTAAACAAATAGCATATAACTAAATGTCGAAGTTACTGTAACATTAGTGTCTGCAGATGGCAATTCTAAAATCTAAAATAAAGATAATGATTGTTTCTAAATAAGATGGAATTTGAAGGCAGTACCGAAGCACTGACATAGTTGGTAAATATCGTCGTAGACTAAAAGTCAAACAGTAGAGGCATCATTCAGGAAATGTCTATCCATTAAAAAAAATTAATACCTTTTTCATTTTTTTTTTTTTTTTTATTTTGCCTTCCTGATAAGTTTTTGGACCATCATGCAAACGTGGGTAATAACAAAATTACCGAACACCGTGTACAAGAGCCGAAGTCCATGAGACAAAAAAATACAAATCAGGTGAAAACCGACGGAAAATTGTCGACCGCAATAGTCCTGACTTGGAACAGACATTTTTAAAGAAATGGTTGATTAAACCGCTTAAAGGGCATGTCAAATCTCCCCTTCCCTTGGGTAATGTCTGGTAGCAACTCAACAGCAATTTGCTATTGAAAGGTCGTTGGCAGTTAAAAAAAAGATCATGCAAGTACTAAAAAAAGGAAAGAATCTTGAATCAGAGTTCGGACCAAAACTTCAATTTTTTCAACAAGGGGCCATTATCCATAAACTTTTTTAATGATCGTATGAGACGGAATGTTTTTGAAGCCCTGATTAATAAGGCAATCATGGAGCTAACTATGACTGATGAGAAAGTTTGTATATTTTGAGTTTGCTCTTGTTTAACGAATCAAATGTGAAGCATTCACTCCGTATGCAGGGGAAGCTGCAATTTTACTGTCAATGTTAGGGAAATTGATCATTTTTAAATTAAAATTGTCGCTTTTGTCATAAATCTTATTACTAAGACGACCATCTTCGTCAAATTGAGATAAGATTTAGATCTAGTGGTTTCTGTCGTTTCCTTTATCATGTTTATCTCTCATTCTGGCGGATATATTTATGGTATCCATTTAGCAAACGATGCGTTATTAATGGAAAGAAAATCATCAATATATCTATAAATGAAATTGAAGGAGCTAGAATTTTAAATTGTACGATCATTTACGAGTCCCTGAAGAAATTCAGTCTTGTAAAAATCGAAAAACAAGTTTTCAAGTAGGGGAGCACAATTGGGAATCGTTTATAGAGTGTTGAATTTATTTTTTTTTATATTTTTTTATTTATTTATTATTTTTTTTTTT
>MJUU01072024.1:113530-129319 GCA_002080025.1 Modiolus philippinarum
TTGGGAATCGTTTATAGAGTGTTGAATTTATTTTTTTTATTTTTTTTTTTTATTTATTTATTATTTTTTTTTTGTACTGAAGTTGTCAATCGTCATTATTCTCTATGTTCTCGTTTTGGGCATTTCTTTGGACTTCGATTTTTGTAAATAACACTCCTGTGTACCTTATGTATTTTAATGCCGTTGTTTTAATTTCAACACGAGAAGTTATGGTTTTGACTTCACACTTTACATTGTGAAGAGTGAAAATTTACCACGTTTTTTTTTTATAAATAAATATATTATTTCATTTTTGTACGTAAATAATGAGCTTCCATTTGACTACCTATTTCGATATTTTTGGAAATGAGTGCTTCTTTATGGACTACTTTTGGATTATGGCTGACCATATTATTTGATTAATATAAGGATTTTATATTTAAGTTATTATTTACAAATTGTTGAATTAAGTCATGTAGGCTTGCTTCAGTATGTGTCTTGTGGGAGCTTCAGCATGTATATTTTGGGAATTTCATTATTTCCAAAATGGTTGTCATTGCCATGGAATTAGAAGAAAACTCAAAAATCAAAATGGCTCCATATTGCATGAAATTTTGCACATGCAGTGTGGAACTAACTTTTTGGTAAAAAGTTTCCAAAATGGCGACAGCTACAATGGGAACGGAAAAAGCGGGGAAAATCAAAAGTGCTCGAAATTGAATGAAACTTTACTGAAAGGTAACAAAGGAAGTGAAGAACTAATTAAGCTGCTGGAAATGTGATACTCGGTCGTTGTTCATGAAATGGAAAACATGAGGGAGGACTAGAAGTGCCTTAATCTAGATTAAACATTGCAGAAAGGTTGGATGGAGATAATAGATATAAATTCACTTTGAATTGCATTGTTGGGGTTAGTTTCGAAGACAGTTAATACTTTTTGGACAAATTTTGTGAGGTACTCACTGATTGGGTGAGTTGTATTCTGCTGAAGTAAGACACCCTGGTAATTCCTGTAATTTGATTAGTTACCTAAACAAGTTAGGATATGAGACCTGTATCCCGATGTAGTGAAAACACTACTTTTGAATGCTTTATTGTGTCATTATTAGACTAGCACAGGTAAGTTGTACTTTATTGTTTGAATTATTGCAAATTTGCTATACAAAAAATACCGACCGAAGTTGCATAAAAACAGTAAATTTCGTTATGCTGTACACGTGTTTCAAGGAGTAACCTCTAATCAGCAACAAGAAAATAATATTAAATGCATGTACTACAAATGATTTTTGTACCATAAACACTGGAGGAAAAGTTGCATGGACAAATAACTACATGTAATAACAAAAAATTGTATATTGTTGAGCTAAATGAACCAAAATCAAAATCCTTCCCATATGCACATCTTCAATACATGTCAAATTATATGCCAAAATAAGAATCTCTCGCATAGATGCATTAGGAGGAGTTATGTGGACAAACTATGTACACTCTCTCGTTAATTCATCAAAATATGACTAAGTTCCAAAGTAAGTTAACAATGTATATTTTTGAGACCGATGCACATCTTCAAAATATGTACAAATGATTCGAAAAATAAATTTTTCTGGTATAAAAAGTGTAGGAAGAGTGGTGTGGACAACCTACATGTATGTTCCCTTTATTATTTTGTTATTTATTTCGATTTTTCCAAAAATATGACTAAGTTCAACAATGTACATATTTTCAGAAAAATGTACCAAAATTGATCCTTCCCACATGCATATCTTCAATATAAGTACGAAAAGTCTGCAAATTAAAAACTTCCTAGCAAATATCTGTAGGAGGAGTTGAGCGGATAAAGCATGTATCCCTCGGACAAACGGACAGAGGGATACTGCATCTTGAATGAATGACATTTGTCGATAGTGATATTCTATACTGATAGAACCCATATTTATTTTGTTGTTTCTTGGTAGTATTTTATTTGCTATGATTTTTTACGTATATTTGAAGAATAAAATATATAAATAATTATTTCCTCTTTAGAAATTACGAATTTTGCATATACAAAGTGTGACAAAAACACAGTATCAAAGATGGGCAGATAACTCGTAGAAATGAATATGCTAAGTTAAATTTACAAAATTAAAAAAGACCTCTACAGCCAAGAACATAAATTAGAATAATTTATACAGAAAAGATCAAGAGAGAAATGTATTATGTAAAGGAGATACAATGGCCAAGTGTGAATTCATGAAAAAGAATCCACGAGCATCATGAATTCACACTTGGCCATTGTTTCTCTTACTTTAACCATTGTTGGGACATTTATGTAATCAAGAGATTAAAAGGATTATCGCCTATCTAATTACTGCATTGTTATCTTCGTACTATATATGTCTTTATGAACGAAAGTTTACTCAGTGTAAAAGAAGAATTATATGGATGAAGTTGTTCTAAAAGTCGGATTTTAACCGATATCTAATATACTCAGATAAACTTCAATTGTGGTACATGTATTTTTCAAAATGAATAAAAAGGGCGTTACATTCAGTAAAAAAATGCCGGTGAATAGTGTTGAACCTCTAAACCTTATCAAAGAAGAACGAAGAAGAGAGAAAAAACGTAAGTTTTATCTGTATAATGAGATACTTTCTGCAAGAACACATTTTAATATTTTTAACCCCAGTGTAATACTTGCACGAGGAAATTGCAGGGGAAAGAAGAGAATAATTTTTGGTTAGACCACATCAAATTAATTAATAGATTCTCATCCCCACCCGCCCCATTTTTTCTAAGCTCCTTTTTTTTATTTTCAATTCTAAAAATTTTTCTTTAAATTCCTATCAGTTTTAGTGAAAATCAGTAAAAAATATAAAATAAAACTCTCCCACCCGCCCAAGATTTTTTGTTACAGGTGGTTAAGAATCTACAGATTAACTTGATAGGGCCTTATATTTGTTTAATCGAGCCACTTTTCCTATAAGAAATAATTTTAAAAATAATTTGGAAAGCATGATGTTCAATTGTATATAATTATAGAATCTTTATCCCCCCCTCCCGCAAAGGAAGAAAATTGATAAAATGACTAATCACTGAGCTGTACGTATTTGAAACGTCTATTATATTACTTATTGATAAAGTTCCATCATACAAAAATGTTTTCAATGGAAACAGATGAAAAGAATTCATCAAAATTTTTATACAGTGGCAGATCCAGCGGGGTCAAGTAGCACGCCCCCCTTTCACTGGTGACCTTTTTTCAAACTGAACAAAATAAGTAGCGGTTTGTTTCTTTAGTATGTTTATTAAAACAAATTATTAAAAATGACATATTCAGGGTACATTGTCTTGACTTGACAAATTAATGACAGATTAATATCCATGTTCCTGTAATTCTAATTTAGTGAATATTAAAATAAGTTGAAGAACTGTAAAATAAGACTTCGTAATTGTCAACGTTTTCATAACATTTCGCTTCTTTTCATTTGGTTACATTCAGCAATTCTTACCATTCCGGCAATTTATGTGTCATTTGTACAGACCATACATAAAACTCTAAGATAAGGCCATAATAAGATAATTCCTAGATTCTCACCTATTTTTTTTCTCAAAATTTTGGGCGGGTGGGCGACTCTCATTTTATATTTTTATCTTTTTGTGAAAAATGCTTTAATTATATAAGAAATGTACCAAACTTTGCCCCAAAAAATCAAAATAAAATGTGTTCAGCATGTAAAAAAATCGGGGCTATTGGGGATGAGAATGTAGGATATTTTGTTTATTATGGCCTAATGTTGCTTTTTTCTAAACAGTAACATATTAAAATAATTGAGCTAGGAATATTAAGTTCAAGTGCAATTATAACTATTCTAAAGTCCTTTTATTTCTTTGCTTCGGTCACGATCTCCTGAAATTCTTCTTTGACAAGAGAATTGCAAAAAACTTACAGTTCAAAGGGAATAACATGGGCTCTTGAGTCCTAGGCTCCAACCGTTTTTTAATGTGAGGATCTGGGCTACACCACAGGGTTCCGGGCTCGAAAACAAGGGCTTCGGGCTCCACTCATAGGAATCTGGGCTGTACATACATGGGTTCCTGGCTCTCAGAGAGCTTGGGATCCCGTGTTATTACCCCTGTTAATGATATTTCAAGATTTTGCTTTGTCAAAGGCTTTTGTTTAATAAGAAGCTAAGTGGTACAGAAAAATATAAATTCGTGAAAAAAGGTGTACAAGCCGGATATTCATTTAATTTTCCTTCTACCAAATGCATATATTCTTGAAGAAATAGATCACCACAGCACAGCTGGTTAAGCCCGTTATCTATTACTGTGCTTTTCACCACAGTTGGATGCAGAATTTTGTGTAACTTTTGAACTAACACTGATAACTGGAGGGAACTCGTAAAAGATTATAAGATTTTTTTTGGATGTTGTGAAGAAAAGACCGAAATTAAAAAGAACATTTCCGCGTATTTATCAGATGTATATTTTGAATCTAGTTGTACTTCAAGGAAATATAAATTACCATGTTGCCAGCTTCTACAACATGTACAATATATACATTACTGAGGTTAGTTTAAACGACCCAGTAAAGCACGGAACATTGGATTTTCAGGGGTGGTGCTGGGGTTTCTGGCCCCGGACTATGCTAAGAAAATCTTCGACACCAGCACCTTGGTTAAAAAATAATCTAGCCCTCGCGCTGTTCATTAGAAAAAAAACTCGCACAACAAGCAACAAATTTCCTAGCATACGGTCCAATACGTTTCCCACCTCGGGTGAAAATCCCAGCAACCCCCCCTCCCTCCGAAAATCAAACAGATCCGTGCCAAACGAAGGTATTTCAACACTCGATGCGAACAAAACTATTTCGCTTGATCGGACAATCAGTTCGCAGTAAAATGTATTAACATACATTTCCATCGGGGCGTTTTTAAACTTTAAATTGGAGAAACAATAGAGGGTAAGCCGTGGGTTCTTTAAAAATACAAAACATGACGTCACAACAATGGTTTAAAATTTACTATTTGCTCTTTCTAGTCGTTCTGATACTTTTAAATCACAGAAGATGTATTAAAAAATGTTCATGAATTTGATCATTATTTACTTTACAAGATTTCATTATTTTCTTTGATATGAACATGTTTTTTCGCCTATTAAATGACTATTAATTATAGATATATTTAAAGGTAGACCTTATTGTAATACCCTTTAGAAGGCCTCATAATCCCAAAACAACTCAGATGTTGTTTTAGTCGAGTAGGCGTTTTTGGAATAAACCGAATATTTTCAGTTATTTTTATACTTTAGAATAAGTTAAGTACTCTCGACCAATCGTGAAGAACATAACAAATCATGTTCTTACTAAAGGATTATCTATTGTACTTTTGGCCATTTAGGGCTTGCTTAATGGTGTGAGGTTCCTCACTGTGTTGAAGACCGTACCGTGACCCCTAAATGCGTAGTTTTCGGTCGTTTTATCCTGGATATGGGATGTTGTTTCCTTGACATTTACCCCATTTCCTTTCTTTTTCATATTTACATGTTATGGCCAATAGCTTAAAACTGCTTGAGGTATTTCATTTAGATTGTAAAGCAATTATCTGTAAAATAAGAAGTTGTCATTCACTCAAAAGCCAGTATTTTCATATTTTCAATTAATAAATTGACTATTCAGTATACGTTAGAAAAAACACAAATAAAAATAAATAACGAGGGGGCTTATCATTACTTTAATGAAAAAAGCAAGGTTAAAGGAGGGAACAAATGGCTTTTCGGGTTTAAAACCACATTTTTAGAAAATTTTGTGCAGAATAAATTATCAAAAACCTATTATGTACACATATTATGTCTTTGGCATCAGGATCTTGTGTTGACGTGATGATCAAATCGGGAAATCAGCCCCCCCCCCCCATTCCAACCCAAAAATACAAAAAAAAAAAATAAATACCTACTGTAGCACATTTAAGCCTCAGGTTCCGTTATATTAATTAATATAAAACTATAAGTCAGTATATCTAAATCATCTCTTTTAAATTCTGTAAGCTCTAAACCTTCCTTCTCTTAAATGTTTGACTCTATGTAATAACATTCATAACATCCGTTTTATCACCTTAACAGTTACTATAGACCTTAATTACTCCAATTATGGCATGCATGGGTGAAGTCAAATTGGTCTAAATAAGTCTATCTATGGTGTTTCTATAATGTTTGATTATTGTAATTATTACTTAACAATATTCTAAATTTATAGGAACATGATTATCCCCTTCTTCGTGATAATCACTCACTAACGCTCGTACTTATTCACGAAGAAGGGGATTATTATGTTCTTACATATACGAAATATTTAACCACACACTCACGCGTTCATGACATTCATTGATGTAAAACTGTTATTTGTTTAGAAAGATAATGATTGATTTTAATTATCGCAAAACAATTAAATAGAATAAGAACAGTATAGAAATATGAAGTCCTGTATGATAACAATTTCGATGACTTCTCTAAAAAAATCTATACATTTTTTTAATAAAAGATAAAAATTTTATGCAAAATAAAAAAAAATGCAGCATCAATACAAATCTTAAATGTATATACCAAGATTGATAAACATGGGGATGTGTGTGACTATTTGGTATTTTGAATCCCAATTAATAATTTTTGAATTTATACAATGTTTTATGACAGCAATGTCACAAAAAAAACTTTGAAAATTTGACCACCATTTTGATTTTCTTCAGCTAAAAATAGATATACACCTCTATCAAAATCTTTCTGTAAATTTTGTGCAGTTGGGAACATTCTGTTTGACAACGGGTGCCATTTAGGCTGTGTTCAGGTGAATAACTCGGGTTAACTCAAGTAACTTGAGTGGTGTCTGGACATGCAAGGTTGCTGTTCGAATGACATAATTTGACCTCTGACCCGTTAACTAGATTAACTCTCCAATAGACCGGGATTAGTAGAGTTTCAAAATGGCCACAAGTGGAAAAAAAAAGAAACGTATTGCTTGAAATTCTACAATTATCTTTTTTCACATTATTAAAAGAGACGATATCTTTAATCTTTTGGACATATAGCAACAAAATACCCGAACAAATTGTAAAAAAAACAAAAAGTGAGACCAAAAATGATGCACGAAAAAATGTCGGTTTTATAATGCAAGTAAAATGCTTCTCCAAAATGCCAATGTACTGCAATTGATTAATTGTGGGACACAATTATTTATGAAAATGTTGAAATTATATCTTCGGCGTGATCCTTAATTGTAGAAACCCGGCTTCATTGCCGCTCAAAAAATTGGTATGGAAGTGAAATAATGTGTTTTTAATGTATTTCAAGAAAAAATGACCAAAATCTATGTAAGTTTTACTCTACACTAGAGTAATTGTGCAATTTCAGATCGTGAGGGATTACGTTACACCTTTTTATGATCGTGAAGGATGATCGAGAGGGAGTATAAGAGGCTTCCCAAGATTATAAAAAGTTTGTGGGTGTGAATGTATAAATATATGATTAATTTTGAAACTCTGTCTGCAAATAATAATGACATTCGAACAAAAATCTTATATTGGAATAAAAAGCATAACAGGCACAAGAAACTAACACGGATGTGTCAAATAAGGGAAAATATTTTAGAACTAAATGTAACCAAAAAAGGAAAGCAAAAAGAAATTAAAAAGGAAATAAAACCAAAGACACGAACGAACGAAATCTTAAAACGGCAAGCATGAGATGGTGCTCTTTTCACGTAGATGCGTCTGTCAATCGCCAAAATACCTCGGTCCTATTGTACATATATATATCCTCTGACACTGCTCTGCGGACGAGGAATTGATTCGAAATGGCAATCCAAATCTATGATCACAATGTCGATGCATTTATCATGATGGATGACTACGTTCTTTTCCCCGCGAGTTTTGCACTCCCAGTAGACAATACTTTGCGTTGTCTCGACTATAAGATCAGAAATTTACCAAAATGTCAGAGCTCCTTTTGGATAGCTCGTTCTTTAGACGGTTCTTTGGCTTTCGACTTGTGTGTCTTAACCAATGCCTCACCATGGTGACCTGTTGATAGAACCCATAACTAGGGAACTCCAAAGTCCAGAACTTGTCCGATAACTAGTGGATACTTTGAAAATTCCCCTTATGAAAGAAACCGAATATTTGTCCTAAGCTGGGTTTTTTGCATTGGTACTCTCGGTTTTTATACGCCCGTCGAAAAAAGGACGCATTATGGTATACCCGCCGTCCGTCCGTCAGTCCGTCCATCCGTCTGTCCGTCCGTCCGTTAACTGTTTGGTTTCCGGAGATTTTTCCTGTAACCGCTTGACATATTGATTTCATATTTGGTATATGAGTATATCTAGGTGAGATACAGATCAAGTTTGAATTTTGTTCTGGTCGGTTGATATGGTCCTTGGACTTAATGAAATTTTGAAAAATATAGGTTTCCAGAGTATTTTTTCTGTAACCGCTTGACATATTTGATTTCATATTTGGTATATGAGTATATCTAGGTGAGATACAGATCACGTTCGAATTTTGTTCCGGTCGGTTGATTTTGTACAGAGTTATGGCCCTTGGACTAAGTGAAATTTTGAAAAATATAGGTTTCCGGAGTTTTTTTTTCTGTAACAGCTTGACATATTGATTTCATATTTGGTATGTGTGTATATCTAGGTGAGATACAGACCAAATTCGAATTTGGTTCCAGTCGGTTGATTTTGTACAGAGTTATGGCCCTTAGATTTAGTGAAATTTTGAAAAATATAGGTTTCCGGAGATTTTTTCTGTAACTGTTCGACATATCGATTTGATATTTGGTATATGAGTATATCTAGGTGAGGTACAGATCAAGTTCGAATTTGGTTCTGGTTGGTTGATTTTGTACAGAGTTATGGCCCTTGGATTTTGTAAATTTTTGAAAAACATCAGTTTCTCCACCTTTTCTTTACAATGTGTGAATATGTTGATTTGATATATAGTACATGGTTGCATGTTTATAAATTACTGATTAAATTTAAATTTGGTTCCTGTTTAATGATTTTTGTGGACAGTTATGGCCCTTGGACTTAATATTTTTTTGAAAATTCATTTTTTGCGCCTTTCTATGTATTAACTTTACATATTAATTTGATATTTGTTAAATGGTTATATCTTGGTAAGGCACATATTCTGTTTGATTTTTTTTTCAATCAAAATTTTGTTGTGGTCCAACAATGCCATACAGTTCGAGTTGACTGTGGACGGGCGTATCATGCGCTCTTTGCGCAGCAGTTTATTTAATATCACATAAATTCGGTCTTTCAAATGAAGCAAATTGTTTACATAGAAAAATAGGAAAATTGATGTTTGCTTTGTAATTAAAAAGATCAGTTTCTTCAGATTAGCTATTTATTTTTTTAAATCATCAAAGTAACAAGAAGGTACCTTCTTTGAAGTAAATTGGCAACCAAAGAGATTAGTCCAAAAACAAAGCAAAATCAGCACAACAAAGACAACAATTTTTAGAACAAAAATAGAAAAATGAAGACACAAATATATGTACAACACTTGTACCCAAGCAAATACTAAGGTTGAGACCAGGCCTCGGAGTCATGAAATTTAGACTGCCAGCCTTCCTTTCCAAGACAATAGCTTCAAATTTATATAAGCCGTTCTAAGATTATGCAAATCAACAAAATTCTATTTTGCAAAAAATTGAAACTTGAACATTAAGCCTAAGACAGTTTATGATACCGAAGCCAGGTGCACCGGTAGAGTAAGCATTTCTTGTTTCTTATAAAACACACGCCGTGTTGAACATGTCACATCCGGTGGAAGTCAAATTCGGTAAACGAAGAAGTAACAAAGGGGAAGGTTTGTGCACATCTGTAACACGGATATCCCAGAGTGATCAACAAGTTCATGGTGTCGATCATAAAATTGAAATTGGAATTTTTATGCCCCAGATCTACGATCGGGGGCATATTGTTTTTGTCCTGTCTGTCTGTCTGTGTGTCTGTCTGTCTGTTTGTCCGAAACTTTAACCTTGGCTACAACTTTTGAACTATACAAGGTAGACTTTTGATACTTGGCATGTGTATAGGTCTAGTCAAGAGCAACATAAATATGCAATAAAAAATTAGGTCAGGTCAAAGGTCAAGGTCACAGAGGTTAAAAAGGGGTGAATTTGGCTGTTTTCACATATTTGACTGTAGAATCCTTATTATTTATCGTATTTAGACGGGGTTTGTTTTATGTTATTGCTAATAAAATTACGCAACAGATTTGAGGTAGCATTTACCGTTTTTGAGAAACAAGAGGCCCAAAAGGGGCAAATGGGAAAAATGAATTTTTCAATTTTTTGTCAGATCTTGATGCAGTATTTTTCTGTAAGTTTCTTAAAGCATGTTTAAACAGATACTTTTAACAATTAAAACCATTTCAATAAACAAGAGGCCCAAAGGGGCTTCATCTGTTTAAGAATGAAGGGGTTAAATTGGGTGTTTTTATGGTTATAAACAACTTTTGAACTATGTAAGATAGACTTTTAATACTTGGCAAGTGTATAGGTCTTGTCAAGAGGAACATAATTATGCCAAAAAATACGGTCAAAGGTCAAGGTCATAGGGGTCAAAAAGGGGTAAAATTGGGTATTTTCATATATTTTACTGAAACATCTGGGGGCAATTGTAGTGTTTCTCAAACACATCTTGTTGTCCTCATATTTAAAATTATTTTTCACCGGATAATTAGAAAACAGAGAGACAGAAGAGTATGGATTAGATCCACATTAGAAATATTTCCAGTCTAGGTAAAGCACATAATACAATTGAATAAACAGTAAAGTAAGTGAGAACCGAAAATAACCGACAATAAATTGTAATTCTGTACATGGCAATTTTTTTTTAATCTTCTTCCTATTGATGTGCATGATTTCTCTCTAACATTTTTGCATAATGTCTCCTCATAAACAGAAATGTAGTTCACAAGAATTACCTACCATACCTTTAAAGTTCGACTAAAAATGGGGATGACACAGGGTTATTTTTGTGCACACTTGTTTTTGTTTATTATTTCCATGGCCATTTCTAGAAACTAGCGTCTTCTTCCTATGAGAGGTTACTCCTTGAAACACGTGTACAGCATAACAGAATTTACTGTTTTTAAGCAACTTCGGTATTTTTTGTATTTTGAATCATTGGGCCAATTCCACTGCTGGTGGACCAGATGTCCCCGAGGGTATTCACCAGCCCAATAGTCAGACTTGTCTGACATGAAAATTTTACCTTGCGTGTTATAGAAATTTGCTGGTTTAATCAAAATTCTAACCCTTTAAAAATACTGAGGCTTCATTCCGTGTATGGCACTCGGTAGATGTCCTTGGTACTTGATTTGGCTTCCTATTTCGATATTTTTGGAAACGATTCCTTCTATTTGGACTACTTTTGGATTATAGCTTTCCATATTATTTGATTTTAATGCTGCTGATGAGAGGTTACTCCTTGAAACACGTGTACAGCATAACGGAATTTACTGTTTTTATGCAACTTCGGTATTTTTTTGTATTTTCAATATCAAATGCTATTTCATTTTACACTAAATTGCTTCAAAGACCCATGCTGGCATTTCTTTCAGTGTTTAAGCCTAATAAAATAAGATATTTAGATTTAAATGTTGATTGTATGCTATTTTCTATCCAAGGAAGGTTGGTGTGCCTTAAAACAATAAAATTGAGACCTAAAATAAGAAATGAAGGAATATGGAGTAAATGAATATGAGACAAACCTCTACAAATACATGCTAAAATAAAGCAATGGAACAAAGCTATTATTTTTGTTCTTCATCTTGAAATAACCATAAGGCCTTTAACATTGAGCTTTGCTCATACCTCATAGTAAGTTCAAAACGGCCCGTAGCACCGCTAGAGTGGAATTCATTGCTAACTGTAGAGCAACGCTACAGCCATGCTTAATGCGGTGTTGTCAACAAACATAAAATTAACTGGCAAAGTGTACAATCGCTGTCATCCGTTACCCGGCAATCACAACACTTTAACAAACACAGGGCACTCATAGAGTCAAAAGAGAGAAAACTTGGCATAATAAAATCATGAGATGTGGGCACAACACACAGGTGGTAAGAATAATAATTTGATATTGAAAAGATAATAAAAATTTTAAAATTTAAGATATGCTAGTGCATCCATATGAGAAATTCTCTCAAGCACAATTACACCATAACTGAAATGTATATAGAGCATTAGAGCATACACGAACCACGCTCTTAAAGCAAATTTCAATGAAATGCTGATAAACATTTTTTTTTCTCAATTAAAAGTGTGTTATGTGGGTCCCTTTAAGAGCTTTTCCAGTATTCTAGGTCAATCGAATTTTATTTGAATTGATTGGAAACATTAAGTTTAAATCTTTTTTGAGACCATAAGACGAAAACGACACGAATTAAGGAATCCGACAGTTTAATTCAATAGTGAATATACATATTCATATGCTTCCCGCGCTAACAAGAATAATGCAATAATAAACACTACTGCACTTTTGAAAATACTTAAAATTTGCATTTTACCATTCTTTAATGTGCTTTTTGATATCATCGTAATATTGCTGAATATAGTAAGTGAGAACCAAACCGTCAGTCTTAAACGAACAATCCAAGGACAATGGCAACATTGGACAAACAAAGAAATAGACATAACATAAGCACGGCACAGTAAAGAAAAATAAAGAAACGCACATATATAAAAATGAATAGGAGAGAAAAAAACACATTTCTCTTCTTATAATAATGGTTAAGCTTAATCATTCACGATCATAAATTTCGTCACCTCATCCCTCACGATCATTTTTGGATGAAAATGCACAAAATCATATTTTGTGTATATTGTTTACCTAGTACAAAAAGGAAACCCATCATTAGTAAGTATTATATAAATTATATACGTTGTAGCAGAAATTTGAACACCGAGCAAAGGCATTTTCCAAAAAGAGCAAAAAATGTGCTACGATTCTTCAAAAAACCAGTAGGGTTCAACGTCGCCTTTTGTAATTCTTAGCAGCATGTTGTACATTTTAAATATTTTTTGTTCTAAGCGATAGTCTGATATTAATCATTTTGACAGACACATTTCTTTTTTCCAGTAAGTTCTCTACTTTTTCGAAAAATCAAGTTTTTTCAAAATAATTGTCAATTTAATCCCTCACGATGGTGTCACCAAATCCCTCACGATCTGGTCTCAAGACTTAACCGCCGTTACAAATCCCTCACGATCATTTTTATTGGCGAAACCGAATGACAGCCTTGAAATAATATATTATGATGAAAATCGCCAGACGACTCTTTGCCAGAGTTATTGCTCAGAGCTGTACAAATTATTCATTATGACCAAAATTGTAAGACAACTCTTTATTGGAGTTATTGCTTTTGAACATGTTGAATGCTGGATTTTTGCCAATTTCTACATTCTCCGTTAACTTTTACAAAAATCTTAACCTCTAAAACTACGAGGCCAATTGTCACCAAATTTTACCACAATCACCCTCAGGGTATCTTGTTTCAAAATTTTGTCTGATATGTTAGCGGATAAAAAACATGGCCACCATCACTAAAAATAGAATGTTGGGGTAAAATGTAAATATTGGTATATTTCTTGAAAACCGTCACAGATAGAGAAAATCTGATTGGGAAAAATGGTGAGAATGAGAAGATCCACCTTTGCTCAATTTGGGTCAAAATCATCAAACGATGTCTGATAGGAGTTATTGCCCTTAAAATTAAATGACTTTTTTGACAAAATTTTCCATTATTTCAAAAACTATGATAGATAGAAAGAACTTTGAATAGCACATCTTTTCAGAGTGACAACATCTTCTACATTATTCTCAATGAGTCAAAATTGGCAGATGATCATCATATGTCTTTTATAGGTGGTTGTTGCCCTAAAAAGACAATTTTCGACAAATGTTAACGTTACAGTTTGAGAAACTATAATAGATGGAATGAAATTATCAATTGCAAAACTGTTCAGCAATTGAAGTTCTACAATAACTTATATGGCTGAAACTATCGAATGATGTCTCATTACAGAGTAATTGCCCTTCAATCTTCTTTCTGAAAAGCACCATTACAGCTAGAGAGAATCTGACAGGGGCAAAAATGTTCAGAATAATAAGATCTATCTTTGGTCAATGTAAGTCAAAACCGTCAGACATATTATAGGTGTTATTGCCCTTTTATGACGAAATGTTACCGTTTTATGCTATTTTTATGCCCCGCCACGAAGTGGAGGGGCATATAGATTTACCCTTGTCCGTCCGTCCGTACGTCGTCCCGATTTGGTTAAGTTTTGCATTTAGCTCCATTTCTTAGAAAGTAGGAAGAGAACATCAATGATATATCACATGTATAATCATCTTATAAAGTACAACACAGATCAACCACTTTTGAGTCACTTTGACCTATATTTCATGGATGAGTGACTTATAAAACTTTTCATGTGTAGTACCATTTTCTAGAAACCTATGGTTATATAGCAATGATAATTCACCAGTGCAATGTTCTTATGCAGTGTAGTGCAGTTCAGCATCTTTTGGGTCACTATGACCTAGATTGTATGCATGAGTGACTTTGGTTAAATTTTGCGTTTAGGTCCATTTCTCAGTAACCCATGGTAGTACAATAATGATATTATACTAGTGCAGTGTTCTTTAATGGTACTACACATCTCAATATGACCTATATTTTATGCTTGAGTGACTTTGGATAAATTTTGCATTTAGGGGTATTTCTCATTCATAGTTAGTAGTATAACCATGATATATCATCAGTATAACGTTTTTATAAATTCCTGAACTAATCAATAATATTTCGGTCAAGATGGCCTATATTTTACGCTTCAATGACTTTGGGTCAATTATGCATTTAAGACTGTTTTTATATATTTTTTTAATTTGTCAATAATGTTTCACTTATATTGTCATTTCCTGGAATAGTACTATATAGTTTAGCAAAATATTTGCAGTTTGAGTCAATATAAACCCCATATTGGTTGTTGACGGTGGGGCATCCGTGTTCTGCAGCAAAAGATCTACAAAATGTATTATGACAAAAATTGTCAGACGACGCTTTTCTATAGTTATTGCCCTAAAAGAGTGATTTTTTGCCAATTTTAACAATTTTTGTCAACATTAGACGACTCCTTATTGGAGTTATTGCTCTTGAATGCAGGAAAACGTGATTGCCAATAAATCGAGATAGCGATATAATAATCCCAGATATTGATATAACAATTTTTGTTTTATCGAGATAACGTTATAATAATCCGAGATCTCGGTATAGAAATATTTATGGCACGCGATAGTAACAAAAATGCGGTATACCTGGTATTTCGAACGGAAACTAAGGGTTTTTGTGCGAAATACTAGGTATACCGCACGTTAACCATGGGTTTCCGATCGGTATACATAGTTTTCGGCGAAAACCCTAGTTTTCGATTGAAATTGAACGGAAACTAGGGGTTTGCGACGGAAACCCATAGTTTCCGATCGGTATCGTTAATTCGAGTTTAAAGTGAAAACGCTATTCATAGTTTTAGCCAATGAGAAACGATAAACGAAAATCGCTATTTGATATTTAACGTTCGTCCAATCAGAAACGGAAAACGGTATTCAGGGTTTGATTAAACCAATCAAAATCGTTTTTTCTGTTTATCGCTTATATTTCCCTCTTTTTTATTCAAATTTCGTATCTTTTATTTATTTTTTATATTTTGATGTTATAAATTAATTATCAAATAGAGTTGTACCTGTGACACATTTAGGTG
>MJUU01072027.1:0-18312 GCA_002080025.1 Modiolus philippinarum
AGGTTGCATTGTATTTATGAACTAAGTCTTTATATCGATGATAAAATTCAGTAAAGGTTTTAACTAGTATATGATAACGAAAACCCTGATGTAATAGTTTTTCTGTTATGAAGATTCCATTCATTAAAATCGCAAACGTTATTACATACTCGAGCAAATCGAACAAGTTGAGATATGTAAACACCATATGATGACGCTAATGGAACATCGCCATCCAGAAATGGATAATTAACTATGGGAAAAGAAAAAGCGTCCCTTTTATCATAAATTTTAGTATCTAATTTACCATTCATTATATCAAAATTGATGTCTTAGAACGGACAATGATGATTATTAGAATTGGCTTTATTCAAAGTAAGTTCTTTAGGTTAGATGTCCTTATAATACGTATTGAAGTCGTCATTATTTAAAGTTAAAGTAGCATCCAAATATCGGAAAGTCTTGTTAAACTTTTCAATTAAATACTGTTTAGATGGGTCTTTGCTGATGTTGGTCATAAACTGAGATTCGTAGCAGTACAAAAAGGGGTCCGCTATAAGTGGTGCACAATTGGTACCCATAGGAAATCCTATGACCTGGCGATAAATTCTGTTACCGAAACGAATGAATATATTGTCAAGTAAAAATTCAAGTGCTGAAATCATATCAAAACAAGTCCAATTAGTTGAGTTCTTTTGTTTTGTATTACTAAAATGTGTTTTAAAGGAATTAGAACATATATATTCACAATCGGATTTTTTGAATGCTCACTGAATAAGACGTCTGAATTTTTTCCTTTTTCCTTTATAAGATTATGTGGTAAGGTAGTATAGAGGTTAGAGAAATCAAAACTTTCAAGGGATTCAAAAGGGGCATTATAAGCATTCAATTAATCGAGATCTTCCAATGAATTTTTTACACTCTAAAAATGATTGACACCACTGTTTTCATATATTTTGTTACAGAATATATGATTTCCATATACTTTGTTACAGAATATATGATTCCGAATGCCAACAGTGATGAAAATCATCTTTTTAAACCTGTTAACATCGGAATTCCAGCAAGGTCTTCGGCTGGATTTGAACCCCTGCTTGTTGTCATCTATGGCAATACCGCCTGCACTATGTCAAGCGCCCTAGGTCACTCGGCCACCTAGGCTATATAAAAATATAGCTTTCGGTAACCGGGTCATTCCTCCTCGTAGGAAACCTAGAGTTGTAACATAGTACACGATGAACATTAGGTGGGCGGAAATAGAAGCAGGATAAGGTTGCAACAGATAAGATACATTAGGTATATAGATAATAGTGTTATACACAGCTCTATATAATATGAATGATAATGTGTTGGTAAGGTGAGCATTATCATTCATATTATATAATGTAATAATAAGTCAATGTATCGTTAATGAAATTTAGAGAATGTTTTTTTTATCAATTTATGATATCTAAACCCTTAATGCAGACGTTTTTCAGTTAGACAAGGATTTCGGTCGTTGAAGTCAGAAACATCACTACATACTCGTGTATATCGAACAAGTTGTTAAATGTAGACCCCGTAATAAGGGGCGTACGGAACATCGCCGTCGAGATGGGGAAAATTAACTATATGGAAAGAGAAATCATCCCTTATATCATAACTTTAGTGTTTAACTTTATTTGATTAATTAATTATCAAGATCAAGAAAAGGAGAATGATCACTGCTGCTATTGGGTTTATTTAAAGTAAGTTCGGCAGGATAAATTTCGTCTGTAAACTTAGAAACTTCAAGATTATTTTAAGCCAAAATAGCGTCCAAATATCTATATGTATTGTTAAAAGTACCCACTTAATGCTGTTTAGAAGGGTCTTTTTGAATTTTGGCCATGAATTGTAACTCGCAGCAATAAAGAAATAAATCTGTTTTAAGAGGTACACAATTGGTACCCATAGGAATACCTATTTTTTACCGATAGACTGTTTCACCGAAACGAACAAAAATATTATCAAGAAGAAAATTTAATGCTTATATCATACCCTGACAAGTCCAGTTGGTATTTTTGTCATGTTTGTCGTCACTGAAAAACGATTTAAATGTATTGCAACAAATGTAAGTACATCCTGATTTTTTGAAGGGCTATTTAATCAAATACGAAAATTTCTCTTTGATTAGTGTCTGTGGTAATGTAGTATAAAGGTTAGAAAAAAATCATAGCTATCGACGGAGGTGTATGCTTCATTAACAGATCGAAGTCTTTCAAAATTTTCTACCGAATTTTTAACACTCCAAAAGTAGTAATTCCGCTGTATTCGTAACATTTGTTGCTAAAATTGATGACGAGATTTTTTATGGTAGTAAGCACACTGGTCAATAAAATAGAAATGTGTGTAGTTTTACATTTACTTGATGCCGAAAAAAAAAAACGAAATTTGAAAGATTTGTGAAGTTTAGGAAGCCAATACATAATAGAAGAATGCTTCCATAATTGGAAGTTGTATATAGATATATATATGTTAGTATATCAGATTATTTTGAGCATACAGTTTATTGTATCATACTGTATATTATTCATGTGGAGACAGATTTATTATTCTTTTTATCTTTTTTGTTGTTATATATATATAAAAAAAAAACAAAAAAAAAAACCAAAAACAAAAACAAAAACAAAAAAAAAAAACAAAAAAAAAAAGCCCAAAAAACAAACAATAACCACTGTAAAATGTAAAAATTGTCAATCACAATGGTCCTGATTTGGTAAAGTGGTATAAGCATTTCGAAAAAAAAAGTTGGTTAAACCGGTTTTAATGGCGCGCCAAATCTCCCCTTCTATTGCGGTAGAATACGATGTTAAAAGAAATGTTCATTCCAGTACTAAGTTGAATATGAATCTTGAATCAAAGTTCTGGCCGAAACTTCAATTTTTTCCACAAGGGGCTGATAACTTATAAAGAACTTTTTTAATGATCGTATGAGACGGAAATGTTTGAAGCCTGGAATAATAAGGCGGTCTCGGAGATAACTATGCTTCATAAAAAAGTCATTATAATTGGTGCAAGCTCTTGCGTAACGAATCAGCTGTGATGTGGGGTTTCCTCACCGTTCATTGGGGATCGTTGGTGGCTTTGAGATGTTATTACTTCCCTTTGGGTCGTTGTCTGTTTGACATACTCCCAGTTTCCCTTCTTTTTTTTCTACAAATTAATTTGTTTTATGCCCTTTAAGAAGCAGGAGATTCTTACTCTACGGTGCACTTGATCTCAGCCATTGTTTTAATTGGGTCGCTGTTGTTCATATGTATGTGTATCTTCGTTTTTCTTTTTTCCCGTAATCATTCGTTTCCGATGTGGCCGTTGTCCCTGGATTGTTCGTGTTTTGACTGACGGTTCGGTTCTTACTTGCTTTAAAGTAATTACTTGATACATATAAGTGAAAAGAATCCTTGACTGAAGTGAAAACCAGAATCATCTTAAAGTTTTACCACATGGAATGATGGTATACAGTGTTGTATCGACTGAAGTTAAAAAAAATCCAGATTTATGTTGTCCTTCCGCTTCCATTATAGTCTTGTTAACATCTTAAGAGAAAAGAAAAGTAGAGAATGATACCTTGACACTTCTGTTCGGTAATTTTGTTATTACCCCATCTAAACTAACTGAGCACAATAAAAGTGCAAAAGTCAAAAAGTGGTTATGAAAACGGTGTGATTTTTTTTTCATAATGACTATAAACCGAACATCTGTAGAACTGATAGAGAACAACTTTCCCGTAAGTTCTAAATGAAATGCCAAAATAAACTAAAGATAGAGCTATGAGTGAGGGAAGTACTAATTAGTTTATAGCATTTTTTTCTTAAATTTCCATGTTTCCAAATAAATCGGTTTTCGGATCAGCACGAAAGTGCTGACTACTGGGTTGGTGAATACCCTCGGAGAATACCAGTTAAATGATTAATCAAGAAAAAGACAGTGCTTTTCGTGTATCTGGTACTAGTATTCTGTTTTTGGTCACGTTATGTCACTATCATTTATCAACCCACTGATTTTTTTTCGCCTTTTGCAATTTGCCTATTTAAGCAGACAATTATTCTATTTTAGCAGTATATTTTTGAGTGTAATGTTCCGAACCACCATACATGATGATTTCTTTTTTGAAATCTAAAAATAATATTCGTAATTATATTGATAACAATTTGGATATAGTAATTTAAAATGATTACAGTTTAAATAAAATTATTTAAATAGTAGAAACATAGTTATTCGTTAGGGACCTACCAGGGGGGGTTATGGTTTTTTTTTCTGGACAGAAATTTTTTTCCCGCTGTGCGCGAAACAAATTATTTATTTTTTGCACGCGTATCAACAAAATATTTTTTTTTCAAAATTAACATTATTTTTTTGGGCAGAAAGCCTCATTCAGAAAATTTTTTTTCATCATTTTGGCAGCCAAAATATTTTTTCACATAAAATCAGATCCAAAATATTGTTTTTAGAAAAAAAACCATAGCCCCCCCCCCTTCAAGTTAAATGGTCGGTCCCTTACACCACAAACAGTTCTTGGTGCGTCGATGGAATTTTGAACATTTTTTGAAGGCGACTTTATATTTGCTTTCCGTCCGTCAGTCCGTTAGAGTGAGTTCGGCTTGCAGTTGTTTATCTGATATTTGGTATGTGAGCCTATCACCATAATTTACAGTTCTAGTTCGAGTTTATTCCTAATCCACTGTTTTGACAGAGTTAGGGGGCGACGATCTGATTTTCGTGGGAGTGCTTGGGCGATTTTGCCTAGAAAATTATCTATTTTCATGAAAATCTCGAACAAATTATTTATTTTTACAAAATGTCACATCAACTTATTTATTTGCATTTGCAACAAAAAATTATTCTTCAAATCAAAATCAAATTATTTATTTTCATGACAAGTAGGATTAGAATATTTATTTTCACTGGCATCAAGATTAAATGATTTATTTACAAAATCGCCCCTGAAAAATCGAATGGTCGTCCCCTTAGTAGGGTTTGAATTTTTGGGGAGTTTTGGGCCTTGGGCTTCATTTGGGTAAAAGTGAAGTTTTTTTTTTGATCTGCTGATACTAAAGGATACTCCAGGTTTACACTGTAATTCTGCCCTTCTGTTGTTTACACAATTTTGAGGTTAGTAATATATACAGCCGGTAGGGCGACTCTGTAATGCTATACAATACTCCTAAAGCACAAAAAATCTTTTCATTGTGTATTGTTGCTTTTTAAAATATAGTAACCACATTCACAGCGCGAATTGAATACGTCAGGAGTAATCCACAATGCAAGATAGCATTGTATGAAAACCGAATATTAACAATACATCACAACAATTGAAAGAAAAGCGACAATTTTCAATGAACAAGAAATAGAATTATCACACCAACACTTGCAATATTCCAAGAATGGTAAAAAAATAACTTGAATGGTATTGCATGGAAAACATTTTTTCACCTGCAACAGCCATTATCATTCTATAACTTAACATATATAGCATTTGACTGTGATTGCAGGCCATTGTAGGTGTTTGCTGTTTTCTTCACTCTTTTAAAAGGTGTAGAAGGATTGAGGTAACAGCGGATCGTGTTGCCAGTTCTTATAATATTAAATTAGTGTTTTAATGTATTTTATGTTTTATTGTTACACTTTGTGTTTTATCATAATAAGAATGGTTTGTGCTCTATTTACTTGTTATACAGTATATTGCTCACACTTTTCCTGTATTAACTTGCTTTTTCATTGCGCATTGATTAACCATGTTATTGTTTCATAATCATTATCATTTTTCCGCATTTATTATACCCCCCACTTGAAAAGTGGGGGGTATATAGTGATGGGGTTGTCAGTCCGTCTTTCCGTCCGTCCGTCCGTCCGTTACACCTGAGGGTACTCATCTCTTATCCGCTACTCCTCCTGAACCACTGAATAGATTTTGATGAAACTTTAACACAGTCTGCATGACATAATGTAAATGTGCACCTCCTATTTCAGAATTTGATTTGATTGATTTTTGGGGTTTCCCATAGCAAAACATGGACTTAGCCACTACATTACAAGGGGGTACCCATCTCTTATCCGCTACTCCTCCTGAACCACTGAATAGATTTTGATGAAGCTTTAACACAGTCTGCATGACATAATGTAGATGTGCATCTCCTATTTCAGAATTGGATTTGATTGATTTTTGGGGTTTCCCATAGCAAAACATGGACTAAGCCATTACATTGCAAGGGGGTACCCATCTCTTATCCGCTACTCCTCCTGAACCACTGAATAGATTTTGATGAAACTTTAACACAGTCTGCATGACATAATGTAGATGTGTACCTCTTATTTCAGAATTTGATTTGATTGATTATTGGGGTTTCCCATAGCAAAACATGGACTAAGCCATTACATTACAAGGGGGTACCCATCTCTTATCCGCTACTCCTCCTGAACCACAGAATAGATTTTGATGAAGCTTTAACACAGTCTTTATGACATTATGTAGATGTGCACCTCCTATTTCAGAATTTGATTTGATTGATTTTTGGGGTTTCCCATTGCAAAACATGGACTTAGCCATTACATTGCAAGGGGGTACCCATCTCTTATCCGCTACTCCTCCTGAACCAGTGAACAAATTTTCATGAAACTTTAACACAGTCTTTATGACATAATGTAGATTTGCACCTCTTATTTCAGAATTTGATTTTATTGATTTTATAATTTCTGGAATCAAATGGGGTTGTGGGGGGTATTTATTAGTGAGCTTTGCTCACAGATTTTCTAGTTTGCATGTGTTTCAATCGCTGGTTTAATTATTAATTTTGAAGATAGTAATATAAAATACTTTTGATAGCCATTATTCATTTTTTATGATCAAAAGAACCAAGAAACAAGGAAAAAGGAGCAACATTGAAAGTATTTCGAGTTTCCATGAGAGCTTTTACTGTACAAAACAACTTAAAAAAACTTTAAAAGTTATAAAACGAGGAAAAAAGCAAACAAAAGCAGTTACTCTCTTATTTACATACTTGATAAAGTTGCTTTGTTAAGGTATTGCTGATATGAACCAGAAAACATTACTAATGTATTAGGCAAATAACATCTATAAGTAAAACTTATGTCTTACATTTTATTTTTAGTGGTACAAAATATCACAGCTGTTTTACAATTTTGTATTCAGAATAGAACTTTAACTCCAGTTCGAATTTCTGTCATTATTCTAAATCTGTAACACGTCATTAGACTTCATAACTTGCTAGTTCATCTTTTCTTCGAGCTTTATTGGTTCTCCTGAATAAAAACAAGTCCTATCTCTGCCTCGTGAATTTTTATTCACAACTGGTCCTTTCTTCAGTTTGTTTTAATACACAACCGTGAACTTCCACTTTTAACCGTCACAAATAAATACAATACATGACTGTTTATGTTTCAAAATAGACTTTGGCTTTGCTGTCACGGAATGTGGTTCATGTATGATGGAATTAATCACTATTGGTGGTTCGTCCGCCCACTGTACGTGATGTTCACACTTTACTGTTCTCTCCATTGGCATTACATGTACTTGTACTTTGAGGTTTTCACATTCTTTACATGATTCCACAGTAAACATTGAATGTTTATGAGGTATATTTGAGTTAAGTTTGCACATCGTCCAATTTGCCAGATTATTTTCAGTAGTCCTCTTCGAATAAAGTTCAAAGCTAAAATTGTTTTTAAATGTTTTCAATCTTACTTATATGTAGAAAATTCAGACCAACAGAAAGCATCAAATTTTAACAATGTCATGCAAAACAATTTTCAACAAAAGAAACTTCCATATTGTTTTTTTAATCGTCATATTAGACAGTGAAGGTATTCATTTGAAATCGTAAACATGCATTCAATTTGTCAATGTAGAATGGAATTCACAAGGTTGTCATAGGAGTGGTTAAGTATTTTTGATTATAAGATAATTTACTGAAGTAATATATCAAAATAAAAAAATATATGTAGATAAGTGATATGCATAAATATTTTAGTAATTGGGATATTGCAATAATTAATACCAAAGGCACTCAGATACTTGAAACAACGGCAGTAGAATACCGAAGGAACAAGGGAAGCGAAGACCACAAAAATCGAGGTCCAAAGACATGGCAAAAACGGCAACAGAGAAAAACAGAAACAAAACAACCACGTGAGACAGCTACGATGCACAGAAATAAAAAGACGACATTAAGAACTAAGGCACTAATAATGTGAACTCCCATGAAAACCGGGAGTGACATCAGGTACTCCAGAAGGGTAAGCAAGTCCTGCTCCGCTAGCAGCACCCGTCACACTATCAGTGAGTCAATCCAGGAATGAGTCAAAGCCGGTTATGTCAAATCCGTGAAGACGGGAAATCTAGCTGAAAATGTCCATTTTCATTTGGGACACAGACACGTCAAATCCATGAACATTTTCAAGGTCTAAGAAGTTGAAATTGTAGTTACAGACTGAAGAAATTTATTGATTATACATCCATCCACTTGTATTCTGTATCAGCTCATACATGTATTTGATTGATTTAGACTGCACCAACGCGACATTAATTGCGTAAATTATTACCTGCAGAACTCATATGTTTTTTACCATTTACATTTTACATTATTTTATAATATTTTACCATTTGCATATGGTATTATTTTGTAATGTTAAGGGGAGCAACTTTGTAGCCATTGGTCTGTTTGTCATCCTCATTAAATAAATAAAGCATTAAATTAAATTAAATTCTCGAATTTATGGACTTCTTTCTTTATTACCATTTCCTATAAGCACCTTTAACACTAAACAGAATATGGCACACACGGTATCATTATTACCCGAATACTTAGTATGCTAATCAAAGTCTGCTTCATTTGATTTGTGTCGATTGCCATGGCAATAGGCATAATTTGAAAAAGCTTTTAAAAACTTACCAAGTTAAAATGCGGTTTATTGAAACGAACTGTTATCTACATCGAAAGAAGTTTCTTTCAAAAAAGTTATTGGGTTTATTGTTGTTATGATCTATGAAACTTAATCATAATTAATAACGTTATCTATCAATAAAAGTTCAATGTCAAAGGTCACAATAAATTGCTACAGCAAATTAGGTTGTAGTCATTTCAAACTGAAAATCTTGAGAAAATATGTGTGAAAGTCGGGGTCAGAAGTGATATAACATGTATAATATGTTTGTAAATCATTTATAAATAAGACCGTACGACATACTTCTAATACAAGATCACAAATTTTATAAGACAATTTACACAAAGTACAATTTTTTATAACCATGGCAATAATAAATATCGAAATTATCTCCATAACTTCTTTCAACTTTGGCATGAAAAAGATAAATCTATAAAATTGGATATTGTTTGTCATTATAACTAATCGTAAAAATATTTGTAGGGTTAAAGATGTCCAAAAACGGCATAATGTACGAATTATTTACTGTTGACATGGCAATTAGTTGCCATAGCAACGATCTTATTTCAAAAAGAATTCCACATATGAAAATTGTAGTGGGAAACAAATTTCAAAGAATTTCATTAACATGTGGGTCAAAAAATAGTTCACAGAGAATGGCTATTAAAAGACAAACGTCAACAATACATATCCGTAAAGAGAAAACAAAACATAAAAATGACATTGCTGGACAATAAGCATGCGTCAAGATATGGCTTAAAGCAATTATTAAATTATGAGCGTATCATAAAGGTAGAATTTATTCATTTTCAAAATTTAATGGAATCCGTCTTTCTACACTAAGCTAAGCTAAGCTCAGGGACCTGGAGACGATAAAGTGACTACCTTGATAGAGTTCATTTGCTCACAAATAGGTATATTATCCATAACTTGAAGTCATCACAGAAATTTTAAGATATCACGATCTTATGGACCGCTACTGTATGGGATAACTGTTTCCCAGATGACAGCACATTTTTATGCCCCCGCCATAGGCGACGGGGGCATTAAGTTTTACCCTTGTCCGTCCATACGTCACATACGTCTGAAATTTTGTCAGATTTCTTAGCTTGTGTATGCAGGAATGATTTGATATTTGGTCTGAAGCTTTGGTATGATGAGTTGTACTGTATCTCTCCTTTTCAAGTCAGTCGCTCATCTACTTCCTGTTTGCCGATATATCTGTATGGCGGGGGTACCCGTGTCCCATGGACACATTTTTTATTACCTTTACAGCCAAAGTTGTTTTTTCCTTTACTGAATTTGACTATACTACCACAATTGACATGTTCGATACAGCGGATGTCTTGTACGGAGCAGGCGATGCTAACTCTTCCGGTGCACCTAAACTCACCAATGGTATGTCACTTTGTCTGCGTGTCTTCCATTTTTTCTGTGCCGTCCTCATGACACGTCTTTATTTCCTGGTGTTTCCGATGTTGACGTTGTCCTTGGATTATTTCTTGTTACACTGACATTACGATTCTAATTTACATGTATATTCTTCAAATAATTTGATAAATGTTCATCAAATATTCAATTACAAATAATTCCAGGTATGTTCAAGCTTCTAGATCACTACAGCGTAACGACATGATTTTTCAACGCCATACTTTGGATTTCAAATTGACACTAATACAAACTCTATCTTCACTTAGGCTTACAATAAAATTGTTGAGAACGACTGTTAAAAAGATTTTTAGCTACAACTTTCGATTTTTCCAGTGCGATAGAATAAATGGAATCTAGATTTAACCATTATTTTATAATCATACATGATTCTGAAACACTTTCTCATGTAAACCAAGACCCCATGCCAAATCCATCTTGTCCTTATTTTTGGCAATTTCTTTTGAGGAAGAGTAGTACAAAATAAACATGTCGCTACCAAAGGAAAAAACGCATAAATATGAAGCCTAAATTTGTGCAAATATACTTTCTATGTTGCGTGTCAACTTTGATACTTCCATTTTCCGTGATTCGGAAAACGGACATAAAATAGTTATTGGATAGATAAATTCTTGATAATGAATCTTTTCCTTTTAAAATCTCATCTTAACGTCTAAATTGTGTGTTATGAATGCAATTAAAATTGATAATTAATCGTTAACCTATTTTTAATAGCAATTACATTCACAAATATGTTGTCCTTAACAACTAGCGATGACAACCCACTAATACTAATTTTAACAACATAACGAAATTTACTGTTTATTATTCAACTTGGATATTTTCATATTATAAATATATATATATTGTAGCTTCAGAACTTTGAAGTCTTCAAAGACTTGCAAATACAAAGAACTTAAAGAACAGGTCAAAAGCACAAGGTGTTCTAATGAATAAGGATGAGGAATCATTTAATGATCCGAGAGTCCATTATGTGTTTTTAAGGAAACGCCGTGTCTAAGAAGGACATACTGATTCCATTAGGTATCAAACCACCAATTCAACCAATCAAAGTTGGAACGAATGAGAAAATAGACCTTTTGAATCTAAAGATAGACTTTGTATTCTTGCACCTTTAAAACTATTCAAGGGAATTTGATGAATGGTGCACCCATTTAAACATTGGTATATTAGGTTTAATTCAAGACCAAGGTCAATTGACCAGGTGTAATTTTAGATCACTTAAAAGAGGGGAATTCCCAATGACTATTTTTGCGCAATGTTGTGACGTCGTGGTACGTTTTTATAGGTGGCTTTCCCCGACACACCGGGAATCTCTTAAAAGGCTTTAAAGGTATGATGAAAATTTGATATAATGTAGAGCAGGTATGTGCCTTTCACGACATGTATGGTCTTGTCAAGGTTAAACTTAAGATAAAATGTCCAGGGAGGTTTGAAAATTCTTAATTTTAGTTCAAAATGTTAAAGAAATGAATTGGTGGTTTCACACCATTACAATAATCCTAAAAAATCAGTTTGGTAGGACAATTGTGGCAACTTGCAATATCTTATATTAATTGAATATTTACATTGTAATAAAGATCATTTCATCTGCTCTTTTCATCCCATTCCCGACTTATTATAAATGGGAAATGTAAATGGTAAAGGCTTATTCTTTGAAAAAAGCATCACCAATACCAGATCACGTGGTTTTGACGGATAAGGTACATCCAAAAAGGTAGGAAAAACGTCCGCCTGGAGGTTGAAAATGTGCCTGTTCTCTGGTCATTCTTAATCAAATTTAACGAGATATAGCGCACGGACCCCGCGACAACAAGAGGAATAAATGTATATATATGGCTTTACAAAAGCTTTCTTCATTTTTACAAACACTTCGACAAAGTTTCTCGGTTTGTGATGATAAGGAACACTCCAAAGTTGTTTACACAGACCAATACCATTGATATACGGCCACTCAGACAATAAAATGAGATTGTATGTAGTAATGTCAATGAAAAAAGTTGACCTGAAAGTTTGGATGACTTTTAGTTGATGTTTGTAGCCAAATATCACTGAAAATAGAAAATTGCAAAAATGGTAAGGTGAACTCCAAATTCTGATCGAGGTATGGTACACTGCACTTTTTGTCTGTATCTGAATCTACTTTTTCTACACTTTAAAACAGGTTATCTTACACTCTCGTATTCAAATATTAATGTTTATTATGTATTTTATTCATTTTTCCTTGTCTCCAGACATTGAATGTCATCAGTGGTGGCAAAGAGTTAATATATAACGTATAAGTGTTTCGGAGCAAATCTTAACATTTGATTCGTAACTGTCGAACATGTAGTTTGTACGGTGATTTTTTTTAACAGAGCAAAAACACTGTCCCCAAAGCTGCTTCGTCAGACATTTGTTCAACCTATGTTAATTTCATCCCTCAAGAAATTCTATGACCGTCACAATAACATCATTGAACATTACAAACAAATCGAAAAGTCGCGAGGTCTTGCAGGACATTCGGTCAGGCAAATAAGGAAAAGCTGCTAGACCAAAAATAAATTTACAGGACCTACAGTTTTATCGCATTGAAGAAATGTCAATTTTTACCTGACATTCGGTCCTGCAGACTGATAAAGTTTGCCTAGCCGACTCAAGTTTTGCCTAATTTGTCCTTCGGTCAGGCAGTTTTCGATATGTCTGAAATTATGACGTGTAAGTGTCCCAAATGAAAGCGAAATTTTCAGCTATATTAATGTCTTCCTGATTTTGACTATACCGATTATGACATTTTACTAGATTGACTCACTGTTACTGTGACAGTGCTGTTAACAGAGCAGGGCATGCTTACTGATGTCACTCTCAGTTTCAAGGAAGTTCGCACTGTGAGGTCTTGGTTTTTAATTTGTGTTTTTATTTCTGTGCTTTGTGGTTGTTTAACGGCTGTTTTCTGTGTTCTCGTTTTGACCATATATAGGGACCTCGATTTTTATAACTGCAACTTCTTTGGTATTCTTCTGTCGTTGTTTCATTAGATACACGACTGTTTAACCAGATGTTCCGCAAAAAAGTTAAAACGGCAATAAGAAATCTGAGAATATTTGACACTAAATGTGTATAAACGAGTGCAAGGTAAATTACATTTCTCGTGATCAACATATAATGAGACATGTTTTTAGACATGACGGGTGCCACTTGTAGAGCAGTTCATGTGTACCCTGACGGAACACCTAAAAAAGATATTAACCAATGAGCTTATCCTGACGACATTATATTCCTGTATTTACGAGTTCTTTATCATTATTGTTATTATCATTGATTGTTGCTTCGATACTTCATTTGGAAATATAGTTGAATATGAAAGAATGCTATTCCCTTCCATTAAACGTGTGGATTTTTTTTGGGGGGGGGTGGTGGGGGGATTCCGCTCGTCTTAAGAACTTGAGCTGATTGAACAATATCAGTATTCTCCCCATTAGCAACAAAGTCACTTCGCTATATTTTGGTATTATTTCAGATTACAGTCCTTTCGTTGTGTAAACAGGGTTATCGTAAAATAACATGTTCTTACAATAAAGTAAGACTGTAATAAAAAAGGCCGTTCACAAGTTCTTCTGGTACAGTTGGAGACTTTCTGGCTTTTGTTAAGACTTTGTAAAAACTTTGTAAAAACCGACGATAAAATGAATTTTTGATTTATAAATATATTATAAAGTCATAATTACTTAATCATGTTCGATTGCAGACAACCAGTAAGTCTAGGTTCTTTATGTATAATCGATCTAAATCGACAAAGCCATAGAAAATCTAAGTAAATCATTCCAAGTAAAGTTTGTAATCTACAGCTACATTTTACAAGATAACACTCCCCTGACGTAAACCTTTTTTTAATCAAATTTTAATTTCAAAGACAAAACCCCCTTGACTTATACCATTGTTTACATGAGGAATCCTAAAATTATTTTTTTCTTCATATCGATATGTCTTAACATATATTTTACTAAACATATGGGATGCAAAATCAAGAAATTGAAATTGAAAGCGACCTTAAAAGTTTGTTAGTTGCTATACAAAAGGATCGTAGAAAATATTTTTTTTGCCAGAATCTAGACACGATTTACACAAAGTCTTAAAAGAAATAACTATAGCAACATCGAAAATTAGGAAATGTGTTTCCGGGAATAAAATATTTTCATTCACACCTAATCTCTAGGTACTTTGCACACAGGGGAAACTTTTAGTAAACGAAACATTCAAATGCTGTACTTAAGGAGGCTCACTCCTGATGTTGTTTATATCAAGGATTTCTTGAAACCTATTTTAATTTACTAAGCATTGTATATTAAATGAAATGGTAAAAAGAAATATATTGGTCCGTGTGCTTTTTACCGAGATACAAGTCATTAAAAAATTTGGAGGGAAATGGATTTCTCTGGATTTTCCCTTAATTAAACATTAAGATTATTTATTGTCCAAAAGCTTAGAAGTTATATCAAGAACTTTATGAAAGCTTGTCAGCTGTCTTAATTTTACCTATAGAACATATTCATGAAATAAAAAGTGGGGGTCCGTGTGCAAAATTCTTTGAGCCATTGATCTGGAAAAAACCAGAGGAGGTCCGAAATCTGACACAAATTAAAAAATGTGACGAGTGAGCCTCCTTAATTCTTTTTATAAGATTTTTTTTACAGCTCATGGTTTCAAAAAGCCAAGCTACATTCAATTTTATTTAGAACGTTTAAATGTCTTCCGAATACTGACAAACAATGCTGTAGATTTCACCGGACGGCGGAAACTTTGAAAATTGGGTTTAAGATGGTCACTCCTCAGGTTTTTGAAACTGTCTCTGACTTTCGGGATTCTCATATTTTATCCATCATGACGCATTGGAAAATTTTGCACACTGACCCCAATTGTCTTTTCAAAATATGTTTGTATACATCTTGAATACACTTCTGACAAAATTTGATGAAATTCTTTATATATCTTCATTGTATTTCAAAGGTTGATTGCATTTATGCAAAGTAAATGAAAACTCTAGAAGAGTTCGGTTTCCCGCCAAAATTTCAGGGACTGTAATCTCAAAAACGAGTACACTGACCTATCAATATTTTTTGCTTAAAATGATGTATGATCGATGTTCTATTAGATAAGCATACTGATTTCAAATCATTGACATTCTGAACTTGAGGAGTGACCATCCTTTAGCGGACTGTATTGTTGGAAAGTGGCAGACATCCTTCTTAGCTTTCCATTGCTCTGAGTCCGAAATACATATTAGCATAGAGGAAAATAATGTGGAAGACCTGATGAGCGAAATGCTTTCAGAATCTCCCTGCACAGTTGTCGCGGACTACGTTCTGGAGAACTGCATTGCGTAAAATTCCAAATTTCTGTGGGCACAGTTGCCATCATTGGATTTCAAGCATACAGCAAATTGGACGGAATCTTTTCACACGCACTAAAATAAACAATTTTACGCTGGTCATCTGACTGTCTTTTCATTTCAGGATTTGATTGCTAAAAAGTGTATAAGACTGTATCTTTTTGCCAACATGTAAAGTTTACAAAATGTGTATCGAAGCATTGTATTCACACCCACACACTAGGACGTGCTACATAACACTCATGCGTAAAATTGCATCTGAGTATATACATTGTCTTCGGGGAAGGCAAAAATTTAATAAAATAAGCATTACTATCACACTTTTAATACTAGAGTGTCAGAATAACCTGTTCTGATATGAGGAAAAATAGGTCCAGAAATACCGACAAAAAGTGAAGTGTACCATACCTCGATCAGAATTCGGAATGCATCTTACCATTTTTGCAATTTTCTATTTTCAGCGATCTTTGGCTACAAACATCAACAAAAAGTCATCCAAACTTTGAGGTCAACTTTTTTCATTGACATAACTATATATAATCTCTTTTTATTGTCTGTGTGGCCGTATATCAATAGTATTGGTCTGTGTAACAACTTTGGAGTGTTCCTTATCATCTCAAACCGAGAAACTTTGTCGAAGTGTTTGTCAAAATGAAGAAAGCTTTTGTAAAGCCATATATATACACATTTATTCCTCTCATTTTCGCGGGGTCCGTGCGCTATATCTCGTTAAATTTGATTAAGAATTACCAGAGAACAGGCACATTTTCAACCCCCAGGCGGACGTTTTTCCTACCGTTTTCGGTGTACCTTATCCGTCTAAACCACGTGATCTGACGTAGGTTATACACCGTGAATACTATATAGGAAATGAATGGAGTACATCATATTATGAATGAAGCATCTGCACGTAAATTGTAGAATACAAGGAAGCTTTCCAATCATAAAAAAGCAAAAAAAAAAAAATAAATAAATTAATAAAGACTACATGGAATAACTAGAGGCTCAGACACTGAGCCTGTATCGCTCACCTGACAAAATGCTGAACAGCTGGGTTTTGATGTACTGCATGGTGGCCATGTTTTTATGTGAATTTCCCATAGGGTGTTCTGTGCTGGCGGCTATGTTTTTTATTGGATCAGAACGAAATAAGCAATCTTTGTCAAGGACCTTTAGTACATCATTCATGTAAAGTTTGGTTGAATTTGCTTCGGCGGTTTCAGAGGAGAATAAAGAAAAATAATAATTTTCCCATAGAGTCCAATGTTAAACTATGTTCCGTGCTGGCAGCCATGTTTTTTTATTGAATCAGAAAGAAATAAGCAATCTTTGTTAAGGACCTTCAGTTCATCATTCCTGTAAAGTTTGGGTGAATTTGCTTTAGCCGTTTCAGAGGAGAAGAAGAGAATGTGAATTTTCCCATAGGGTCCAATGTTAAACCTAAGTTCCGCACTTGCGGCCATGTTATTTATCGGATCGGAGCAAAATGGGGAATCTTTATAAAGAACCTTCCATACATCATTCCTGTAAAGTTTGGTTGAATTTGCTTCAGTGGTTTCAGAGGAGAAGATAAAAATATGAATTTTCCATAGGGCCAATGTTAAACCATTTTCCGTGCTGGCGGCCATGTTTTTTATCGGATCAGAACGAAATGAGCAATCTTTGTTAAGTTACTTTAGTACATCATTCCTGTGAAGTTTGGTTGCATTTGCTTCAGTGGTTTCAGAGGAGAAGAAGAAAATGTGAATTTTCCCATAGGGTCCAATGTTAAACCTAAGTTCCGAGCCGGCGGCCATGTTTTTTTTTATCGGATTGGAACGAAATTAGCAATCTTTGTAAAGGACCTTCCATACATCATTCCTGTAAAGTTTGGTTGAATTTGCTTCGATGGTTTCAGAGGATAAGATGAAAATATGAATTGACCATAGGGCC
Organism: Modiolus philippinarum; assembly: GCA_002080025.1. Classification (NCBI taxonomy): domain Eukaryota; kingdom Metazoa; phylum Mollusca; class Bivalvia; order Mytilida; family Modiolidae; genus Modiolus; species Modiolus philippinarum. The sequence goes on from MJUU01072027.1 coordinate 17,651, forward strand.
AATGTTAAACTATTTTCCGTGCTGGCGGCCATGTTTTTTATCGGATCGGAACGAAATGAGCAATCTTTGTTTAGGTACTTTAGTCCATCATTCCTGTAAAGTTTGGTTGCATTTGCTTTAGCAATTTCAGAGGAGAAGAAGAAAATGTGAATTTTCCCATAGGGTCCAATGTTAAACCTAAGTTCCACGCTGGAAGCCATGTTTTTTATCGGATCAGAACGAAATAAGCAATCTTCGTAAAGGTCCTTCCATACATCATTTCTGTAAAGTTTGGTTGAGTTTGCATCAGTGGTTTCATAGGAGAAGATGAAAATATGAATTTCCCATAGATCACATGTTAAACTATTTTCCGTGCTGGTGGCCATGTTTTTTATCGGATCAGAGCGAAATGAGCAATCTTTGTTTAGGTACTTTAGTACATCATTCCTGTAAAGTTTGGTTGCATTTGCTTCAGCAATTTCAGAGGAGAAGAAGAAAATGTGAATTTTCCCATAGGGTCCAATGTGAAACCTAAGTTCCACGCTGGAAGCCATGTTTTTTATCGGATCAGAACGAAATGAGCAATCTTCGTAAAGGTCCTTCCATACATCATTTCTGTAAAGTTTGGTTGAGTTTGCATCAGTGGTTTCATAGGAGAAGATGAAAATATGAATTTCCCATAG
>MJUU01072030.1:11610-26815 GCA_002080025.1 Modiolus philippinarum
CTGCACGGCAATTTACCTACTCATGTACTCAAAACATGCCCTGCAAAGAAAATAATGAACATGAATTATGACTGCAATTATATTATCGCATGGTTCTTTTGCTACCCTAATCATATACATTTGGGAATTAATATACAATTTGTTTATATTTTGTTTCATGCCAAAACTATATCCAAATTTTTGGCACATCCATTTGCACCAATACATAGGATGTTACATGGACCACCCAGAAATCTGAAAAAAAATTGACATTTAACTCATCAACACTTTCTATAGCCAGTACTATCATTTGGCATCTGTTGTATGTTATTAAAATATCTTCTTTTAGACTTCTACCATTTGGAATCATTCTTGGTCACAATTGTCTTTTGATAAACATACAAAAGAACAAGTAACATCAAAGTCTACTACATCCTTTTAGAAGGTATGTTTTACTTCTCGACCAATCAGAATGCTGCATTTCCAATCTCTAAAGTGTTAAGAATCTGTCTACTGACCATCTTAATAACTTGCTTAATACAAGTCAGAACAATAGAGTAGACAGACACTTAACACATTAGAGATTAGAAATGCATCATTCTGATTAGTTGCGGATCATTTGCTAAATAAATAAACAGAATGTTGTGATAAAATATCCATCATAAAATTTTATTGCTTACAAAATTTAATTCCTAGAGATAATTTCAATTTTCGCTTTTTTAAAAATAAAACCTCCATTTTTTCCAAATTTCAATTTTCTTTTTTTTTCACATTCTTTTTCAGTGAAAGAGTAATTTTCATCCAAATTTCAATTTTCACAATGAAGCTGTAATTTTGTTTCACATTTCCATTCCTTCACTTTATATTTTCAATTTTTATGATGAAACTTATTTTTTTCCAAATTTCAATTTTCAGTTTTTCACTTTTCACAACACAACTGTATATTTTCCATCCATTGATCACAATTTGATACATCAATTCGGAAACAATCAATTACTACGACGTTTTTTCGATTTATATACTATACCCGGAATAATCATATTGAATATTATATTCTCAGAATATTTATCTTTGATATTCTCCACAGTAAATTTGACCCGTTCACATCGAATGTTTTTGTTAAAATAAAACAAATTTTCAGTATCATTTTGACAAAAGTTTGATGAGCAATAAATTACACCCACTGTCTTCTTCCTGTATCTTTGCTGATTAACAAATATTGACCGTATAGTCTTTGATTTGTAACACCTTGTCACATAAAAGGGAGTCTCCAGTAAAACTTACCTTCTAAGTGGGTTAGAAGGTTACTAAATCTTTCTTAACAATTAAGAAGTCTCGCCTGTCGGCTCGACTTCTTAATTGTTAAGAAAAATTTAGTAACCTTCTAACCCTTACGTAGTTAGACCCTTAGACATGATGAAAGTTTATTTGACTGTATTTGTAAGCCATGGTTCAGGCGAATGTCACGGGCTCTTGAGAGGCTCATGTTTACTTATGTCAAATTACACTAGTGATATCAAGGAAATGGTCAAAATAGTTATCTTTATATGAACTGTTCAATATTAAATAGACCAGTAACAATAAAAATCAAATGTAAATAATTAAACAATCTATCAAAAATAACATATACATGTGCCTCCCCCCTTGCTTTTCATGTTATCACGGTTTTAAATTTGTACACGTACATTATCATACTTAAGTTGTCTTTTGGCTATCTCACGAATCAAACTAAAAAAAGCACAGGCACTTGTTTCATAAAAAATGCCAGTCCCTCCCTCTCTGACATTTTTGACCAAACAAGTGCCTGTGCAAAAAAAGCCTCAACATTTTGTCACTTTCAGGAGCCCCTGGCACTGATGACAGGTCACCCTGTCTTTAGGATGGACTCAGTTTAAATCTGTACCACTGACTTTTAAGAAAATTGTTATTGCGTATACAGGACAGCCTCACAGGCACTTGTTTAATAAAAGATGTCAGTCACTGACATTTTTTATGAAACAAGTGCCTGTGGACAGTTTACCTGCATTGTAGGAGATAGTAGATTTAATAATTCGTAAAGGTTCTGCGGAACCTGTTGTCTCGCCTGCTCACTCCACTTTCATTATAATTTGGCCTATATTAAGATGTGGTTACTAAAAATGCTTAGAAATAACTGGTCTTTGAGAGTATCAGGAAATTTACCAACATTGGAACCAATAATTTTTGAAATTTAACCATTGGATATATTTATTTTAACAAAAATTCATCCATAAAGCATGGTTGCTAACAAAAATTTCAAAATATTGCTTGTCTTTGACTCAGTTTGAGATTATCAGGAAATTTACCAAAATTGGAATCCAAATTTTTCAAATGTAGGCATTGAAACTTTTTGTTTTCACTAAAATTCAATCAAAAAGGATGGTTGCTAACAAGAATTCCCAAATGATTGTGTTTGAGAGTTGCAGGAAATTTACCGATATTGGAACCATATTTTTAGTTCTTAAGTTTTCAGAATTTTGTCTGGAATGAAAAATTGCTTTTATATTTGATGGTATGCAAAAATTCCAAAAATTGTAAGTCTTTGACATTTTCATGAAATTTACCGAAGTTGGCACTAGTATAAAATCCTGAAAGTTTATTGCTTATCTACAGACTACATACAACAATTCTATGTCAAAATTAAATTTCCTCAGTTAAAATTTTGTATAAGCTTTGTTGATATTATGGAACAAAGTGAAAATGTAGTCAAATTCATTGATGCAGAAAATATAGGTCAAGGTGACATAATTCTGAAATGGATGTTGGTTACTACTAAAGATGTAACCACTTACCAATCATCATCCCTCTATGGCATGTAGGTGTCAAGATATAGTGTAAACAAAAAAAAATATTGAAAAAACTAAGTCCAACAAATGGCAAAATACGGAAAAATTTGAATTATTTTTTTTCAAATTATACTTGGGATTCAATAATGAAGTTGTACTAAATATTGTGTCCAAAATTCAATGCTAATGAGCAAGATTTCAGAAAGTTATTGAAGTTAAAAAAAAAGTTTAACATTTGGTTAGACGCTGACGCCGAAGATGGAAATCTATGGTCGCTATGTCTCGCCTTCACGACATTCGTCGCAGGTGAGACAAAAAGCCAGTAAATTGACTGGGGTAATGGATTGATTTCTTTAGCTCACCCCGTTCGGCAGCTGGCTGAAGTGTTAGAGGTCCTGGGAGATGCAGTGATTTAGCTAGCGCTCGTCACTTTCGCCATTTACGAATCTGTTTTGGAAGTGGCGAATTTTTTCAGCCTGCAATTCGTCACTTAAAATTTTGAAAATCGCCAAATATTAAAGCATAATGCTCATAATCTTTGTTACTTTAATCTAATTGTCCCAAATTATACTTTTATTACACCTGTCATGCTAATTAAAGGATTAGTTCAGTAGTAAATAAACACCCGGTCGGCAATTTGTTTACCTGTGAGATCACTAATCACCAGTCAATCAGAAATAAACTGCTTACCTGTACATCAGTTTACAGCCAGTTGTTTAAAATTATCAATGTTTTGAATATTTAAACATTTCTTTCACCAACATTTTTATAATTAACAGGTCAAACTCCCCTTTGAATGCATTGATTGTTTTTTTTACAGATCACGTTTTTGATAGTTGAGTTATTTCCCTTTAAAAATTGGGTGTAATCTATACGATTTTATTTTCTTGGAATTTTACCTAGGCTGATATTTGCTATGGTCAATTTAACAGAAAATTCCTTTTTCACAATCATAAAACCTTAAAAAGTGTTTCTAACCAACATTTGTTTATTATTTTGCAAAATAATTGCTATTTATTTATAAAATTATAGTAATTTAAGCTAAAATTCAAATAAAGTAATCCTTCATGCATTTCTATATTTCTTTACAGAGAGTTCCCTTCATATGTACACTCTCTTCTAACATTAAAGAGTGAAACTATCATTAAACTAATTATGATATGAACAATTAATATACACTAAATAAAAAGATGAAGCCTGTGAAGAGTTAAATGGTTATGAATTAAATTGTTATGAACTACATAATATATAGAAAATATTTTATTCATCAAATCACTGCGCTGTACATGAGAATATACATGAAAAGGGGGAAAAGAAGAGATCGATTGGTACATGTTAGCCTGCGAAATTCCGACACGCAAAAGTGACTAATGGTCTCAAAATCCTAGCTAAATCCCTGAGATGACATTAGTCAATTTTGTAAGGAGAACATGCTCTCCAGTTACAAATGTATATAATGCGAAATACTTCAGTGCTTTTGTGATTATATGTGTACATCGACATCGTCGTGCATTTTCTCGTTGGCCATCAGTTTTTTATATAGTTTTGCCAGGAATTTCCAGACATTTTTTTGCAATAAAAAAACTTCCAAATGTTTTTCGTGCTATCAATGAAAAATTTCCATGGATTTTTACAGCTGAAGCCACTATCTTCCATAGTGTTGCCTGGAATTTCCAGACATTTAAATTTCCTTCACAGAAAAATTTCCATGGATTTTTTTTTCGTACATGCATGTCTTCCATAAGGGGGGGATGGATTATTTCTGGAATAGCCCAATGGAATGCACCTTCCATATTTTGTCCTGTCTGGTGTCACCACTGTACTTTCAACTTTTGTTTTTTGAGTTTGTTACACAGGGAAAATTCACACATGAGGAATAATTTTTGAACATGCGTGTTATAATTGTTTTCCGTTGAACTACCTGATAGTACAGCAGCAACACCAATTAGGAAAAGCAGGAAGGTGAATTCCATTCGGTACTGACTCAGACATTGCGATACTCGGTATTGCACATTTAGGGACTTGTGTTGGACAATTCGGTACTAACAAAAAATTTAGATACCTGGTCACAGAAATGGCTGTTTATCAATTATAAATAATAAATTGGTTGTTTTTTGAAGAATCATAATTGAATGTACCAATATATATACTGGGCAAAAAAAGTTAAGGATCATATTCATTTAAATTCATGTATCTTAATTTTTGTCTTGAACCATGGGCATAACCACTGTTCTGATCAACATGAAATTTTGCACAGTGAATACACTTACCATTATGAACATTTTCTGCAATTTTCGACATTTCGAAATTTCTCATTTTTGAGAATAAAAAAATCATGTTTTTTGCAAAAAATCGTGATTTTGACATTTTTATCGAGTTGCTCAATCTTTTGATTGCCTACAGACTTCGATTCACAAAAATTTGTTGAAAAGTGACAAAGAAATGGGTATTCACATAAGGGTACCCATTTTGTCCCATACAAGAATTTCCACTTTTTTTTGGTCATTTTCAAAATTTGGAGGGGTATAGTGCAAAGATTAAAAATTTTGACTTAACAACGCTGTTTGAAAAATCAGGACACAGACATTTTGGAAGAAAAGGCTTCATTGTATCGTTTCCTGACAAAAATTTGATTTTTTTTTAAGCGGATAAATTTTTGGGGTAAAAATGCAAATTTCAGAAATTTGTGTTTTCCGAGGAGGCATGACCAGGTGGAAGGTTGACCCCATAGACTTTTTTCAAGTGTCTAACCTGACAATCTCGAAAACATCAGACACGAGGATCCATGACTGATTGGCTTTCGTATGATTAGGTCAAATCAAACTGTGTTGTAAAACTTAATACATTGGTAATGGAGATGAAAAATGTTGATCCTTAACGTTTTTTGTTGAGTATAATATACAGTGATTAAAAACATGCCCTTACTACCAACAAACATCAATTGGTTATTTAATTGCTTTGAAGAAAAAAAAACAAACAACTAACAAAAACTAGTAATGTAAAGGAAATATATTGTATTTCTTTAAATACCAATCTGTCCAGGTACCAATTTTAAAGTCCCGACTTATCCTGTACCGAGTACCGATTGTCTAGTGCAGAGTACTGAAATGTCTAATTAGCTGAGTACCGAAATGTCCAGGTACCAATTTATCTTGATACCTATATATTGGGGGCAAGAGGCCTTGGCCCACCATATTGTAAAATTACAGACAGCCCCATTCTTAGCAGAATGTCTGGATCTGCCACTGCATGCATTCAAATGTATATGTGACATCTCTAGTCAGTCTGTTGGACCTTTCTAGCCAATCTGGGCTTGTGAATCAAAAAGTTTTGGCACAGGCTGTCTAGTTACATTCTGATAACTGTTTTAAGGACTAATCCTGCTCATTACGTTTCTTACAGTAGATTTTTTTTACCAAACTGTAATTTCTCCATTATAAACTCTGCCACACAAAGTTCAGAGCAACAGATGACAGATAAGCTGTGTTTTTTTGCAAAAAATTAAAAGAAGGGAACCTGTAGCTATATACTAGTATCTAGCATTGTTTTGGGATCAATTAACTTGTATGCCAACAATCCTTGAACACAAGGATTGTTAACAATCCTTGGATAAAAATTTTATCCAAGGATTCTATCTAAGGATTGTCCAAGGATTGTTCTATATATTTCTATGAATTGCATTACAGTGATGATATAATACTTCATAAAATGTTAAAAATTGATTTTATTAATTTATTTTGTTTACTTTTATGAAATTATATACAGAAATTGTGAAAAAATGAAAATTTTAGAATTATTCTTAGCTTGGGTGTGTTTTAATAGGTATTCTTTGAACTTTGTTAATTAAATTATACCTGAAGCTTGGCTTGGAATACATGTAGGTTTGAATAGGAAAATATGACCATATGCATCAATGTATGACATGGTACATAGATTAAATTTTAAATTTAAGAACTGATAACATCAACGTAAATTTTTTGTAATGGTTTAGTAGTCCATAAAAGGGCTGTTATGTATTACTGCAGTACTGATCCTTAAAAAGATTTAGACAGGTTATTGTTCTGCTATCTGCTGGCATATGTTGTTGTTTGCACCTTCTGCAGTTTTTCCCCATTAGTCCTGCCACATTCTCTCATCAAGGTACATTGGAATGCATCTGATGGTTTTTATAGATCTTTAAACAACACGTTTTAAATTGTCACACATAAAAAATTCTAATTAATTTCATACCAAGACCCAAGCTGTCATAATCCCTAACAATCACAAACAATGGTATCCATTCTGGTATATTCATTTGTCTATATATGCATAAAACATTTATTTTGTCTCACAAAATCACTTTTTCAAAGATGAGAATAATTAATCATCAAATACATCTTCAGTCACTGAAAACTACAAAATTTAAAAAAAAAATCAACAATCCTTGGATAAAATTTTTATCCAAGGATTGTTGACAATCCTTGTGTTCAAGGATTGTTGGCATACAAGTTAATTGATCCTTGTTTTGTGTCTAGTGGCATTTAAAAAAAAGTTCATTTACTAATTATCAACTGTAAGTGAAACTCTCACAGTTTGCAGAATGATGAAATAAAGAGGGTCTCAATTGATGTCTCTTTCCTGAAATCCAGTTGTACTGTAGACATACTTTTATTCGTGGACATCAATTTTCGTGGTTTTTATGAATATCACTATTTCATGGGTTCTTGAATTTGTGGTTTCGAATTCTATGAATTGAAATTCTAAGGAAAAAATGCATTTCGTTGTGAACTTAATTTCGTGGTTTTAGCGAACCACGAAATCCACGAAAATTGGAACCCCACGAAAAATAGTACTTTCACAGTAATTAATTTTTCTCCACTTTCCCATTTTATGGACAGGAAAATATTTTACAAAGAATCTTAAAGAAGCTGCTGTTTCTGGGGGAAAATTTTTAACTATTTTGGCATTACACCAAACTTCATTTCCCATTTTCATGTGCATTTTTTTCCACTATCCCGTTTCCTGCTTACTTAAAAAGGCCAATCAAGCTCCCCTCTTAAATGTTTACTCCATAGAGACCAACATTGTAGTAAAAGTGTTTGTCTGAAATAGCCCAGGCCATGACTGCGTGCAAAATGACCTTTCACATTGACCACAATTGCATGGTTAACTTACCATGTAAAGTTTACTGTTAATGTATTAAGCATGTTAAGAAGTATATATATAGGTCAATGTAATGTGGTACATGTTAATGTTCATATTGATTAATACATACATTGTAACAGTTTTTGTAGAGTGACCTGATACTTTTTATCCCCTCACTTTTCTGAAGAAAATCCAGGGATATTGTTTTGGTCTCGTCCGTCCGTCTGTCTGTCCATTAGATGGACCTTGTCAGTGGAACTCCTTCTTCATTTTTGAATTTATGGATTTAATTTTGTTATAGAATTGTTGCATATAGTCTGCAGATGCGCAATAAGCTTTCGTATTTTTGATATTGGTCTTGGTGCAAACAAGAGGCCCAATGATGTCGATTTTGACACATGTGAGCTTGTCAGTGAAACTCCACCTACATTTTTGAATTTATGGATTTAATTTTAGTATAGAATTGTTGCATATAGTCTGCAGATGCACAATAAGCTTTAGGATTTTTTATATTGGTCTTGATGCAAACAAGAGGCCCCATGATGTCAATCTTCATGCATGTGAGCTTGTCAGTGGAACGCCACCTACGTTTTTGGATTTATGGATTTAATTTTGTAATAGAATTGTAGAATGTAGTCTGCAGGTGCCCAATATGCTTTCAGATTTTTTACATGGTCTTGGTACAAACAAAAGGCCCCAAGATGTCGATTTTGACACATGTGAGCTAGTCAGTGGAACTCTGTTTTCTGTGTCAAACAGGGAAGTGCTGGGATGGCCATCATCTCTGATGGCACCACTTCTAGTTGTTTGTTGTTGTAAAGTTAGTTTTTCAGCAAGAGTATGTGGTTGCCAATCTGGTATATGTAAATGGTCTTTTATAGTGCAGTTGAACTTGGATGGCTCGTACTGCAAACCCTTGAAAACCATGGATGTCTCTAACCCCTTTTCTGGTGCCTTTGTTGAAGTTTAAACATAGTTTGACCTCTATACTCAAATACCCCTCCAACTCAAACTTTTTTAATTGGTCCCTGGGGTATTTCAGCTATTGAAGTACAACTGTATGTAAATCTTTAAAATTATTTTCTTTGGATGGTTCAGCCTCTGCCAGGCTGCCAGGCATGCACTAATGTCTGCACTGTCACATCAGTCATAAATTTACTAAATGTGGAAATTTTTTCTGGCTGTTATTCTTGCAATTTTGTTGGACAAACCTTTGGCAAGGGAACACACAAGACTTCATAAACCAAACTATTTGCATGGGGGTATTTTGGGGGATTTTTCTTGACTGGGAATATAGCAAAAAATAAAAAACCACAACAAAATTTCAATTATTACAATAAATGATAATATTCTTGTCAAACTCTATGCTCAAATTAAATCATTAAGATAAAATTACTTACACAAAAAGTAGAACCTAATCGAAACAAACAATTCTAACCACTATCATTTTGTAGTGGATATTTAAAGCAAATGCTTATCTTATTATATTGCATTTATGCGAGTTGAATTTATAAATTCTTCTCTTTTATTTCAGAGTCCTGAAAAGGTTGACAGAATTCTTGAGACTTTGAGAGATGAAAAGCTTTTTTGTGACCCAGACTTTCCAGCTGATGCTGCTGCACTGTACTTCAGTAATAAAGATGCTTCAAGAATTGTGTGGAAAAGACCCAAGGTACATGTTGTACAAATGTATCGAGGATAATGTAAAAAACTGTTTTGACCAGTATGTAAAAGATTCACAACTTGTTACTGACTAATTTACTAGGAATATAAAAAATAGGTCTTTGGCAAAAGATGTGTACTGAGATATTCTACTTTCAAAATGATACTTATTGTGATATATTATAATTATTTGGCCTCTCCTATTCAGCGGCCATTACAAATGAGTTTGCTTATGATATCAAGTAAACACAGGAATTAAAATAACAGAATAAATTGAATGATTTATTCTAAAAACAAAATGTATTTTTGTCTCGCCTGCCATGAAAGTCGCTGAAGGCGAGACATAGGTATAGCAATCCGGCGACGGCGGCGGCGGCGTAAACTTTTTTCTAAAACCTTCATAACTTTTCAAGGGTAATATATACAAACATCATCTTTGGTCCACAGCACCACCAAGTGATGACCTTTCCAGCAGCATATATTTTGGATGACCTTGACCTTGTTTTCATGGTTCAATAAGCACATAAACATTGCGACATAGTTTCACATTCAAGTCCTTTTCTCAGGAACTATAACACCTAGACTTGTCATATTTGGTATTTAGTGAGATCTATATGGGTACACGGCAGTCTGACACCTGTTGTGTTGCCTTGACCTCAATTGCATGGTTCAGTGAACTTAGAAAATCTGCGACATAGTTTCACATTCAAGTCCTTTTCTCAGTAACTGTTACACCTAGACCCGTCATATTTTGTTTGTAGGGAGATCTATATGGGTACACGCCAGTCTGACACCTGTCATGTTTCTTTGACCTCAATTTCATGGTTCAGTGACTTTGTTAAATTTTCACATTCATGTCTATTTCTCAGCAACTGTAGCTTCTAGACTCACAATATTTGTCCTATAGCAAGATTTATTTGGGTATATGCCAGTCTGACATTTGTCATGTGACCTTGACCTCAATTTCACGGTCTAGTGGCCACGTTAAGTTTTTCTGCTTAAGTTCATTTCTCAATAACTAGAAGTGGTAGGTTGATAATATTTGGTATGTAGGTTGGTCTTGGGTAGTACATGTCAGTCTGGCAGGTGACTTTTGTCCTTGACCTCAATTTCACGGTCTAGTGGCCACGTTAAGTTTTTCTGCTTAAGTCCATTTCTCAATAACAGAAAGTGGTAGGTTGATAATATTTGGTATGTAGGTTGGTCTTGGGTAGTACATGTCAGTCTGGCAGGTGACTTGTCCTTGACCTCAATTTCGCGGTCTAGTGGCCATGTTAAGTTTTTCTGCTTAAGTCCATTTCTCAATAACTAGAAGTGGTAGGTTGATAATATTTGGTATGTAGGTTGGTCTTGGGTAGTACATGTCAGTCTGGCGGGTGACTTTTGTCCTTGACCTCAATTTCACAGTCTAGTGAGCATGTACACTCTTCTGATTAGTTCACTTAGATTTCATATCAATTTAGAGTCCAGCAGGGACAGGCGAGACATCCTTTAGGGTCATCACTTGTTTCTATTACAATGGTAAAAATTACCTTCCCCCAAGTGACTTTTTATTCCACATGTACAAATGAGAGCTGTATCATTCGTATCATAAGCAGCCTACCCAATATCCTTAACCTAGCTGTCATCCAAAATACTGCTATTTCAGTACAGACGGTGAATCATTGTCCCCTTTACATTAGCCTAGACCTAGCATTGTGGTGTCTCATCTCAACCAGAAGACTTTATACTTGTTTCTGGCTGGAATTGTGCTGTCAACATCATTTCTCACTTTTGTTTAAGGATGTTCGCTGGTCAATTTTAAAATAACAAGTATATCAATTAAACATGATTTTTTGTTAGAAAATTGAAAAAGAAATAATTTGAGCCGAAAAAATTGATAGGTTACCAATGTAATTTTTGAGATACAAGTGTTTCAAAAAATGGCGGGAAACTGAACTCCTCTGCATTTTTCATAGGTTTAACATGATCAATGTTTATCCAATAAGGAAAGTGACAAAATAACACCATTTGAATAAAATATTGTCAGAATGCTCCCAAAGATATATAAAAGGAAATTAACGAAAAAATTAGGGGGTCACCGAGCAAAATATTATAAAGTTTTTGAATTGATAAAACCCGAGAAGTCCGAAAATTTGTCAGAAATGCACAAACATGACAAGCGAACATCCTTAATACAATTAATATTCATTGTTAAGAAAGAACTAAATACCAAAGTTACTGTGAATTTATTTTATGCATATGTGCATTTTGACAACTTATGTCTCTTCAGTGCAGATAAAATCTAAACTTTGGACAACCATAATCTCAAAGATGTTTAAAAACTGAAAGAGAACAAATAACCGATATAATCTACATGTAAAGCCAAAATCAGCTAAGGACAGAACTTTGCATGAGGGAGATACTCCTTAGTTTTCAACAATATTAACAAAAACTCAGGTATTGTAAGGTTCAAAATAGAATCAGCTTTAAGGTCAAAAGTGACAAAAAAATATACAATTTAATATATTAATACTTTCAGAATGCTCATAAAGAAGTATAATAGGAAATTATAGAAAAATGAGGTTGTTAGTTGGCAAAAATTGTTTTGCTACCAAATAGGAATAGGAAAATCTGATAGAAATGGGAAAACATAATCTTTGCTGCGACTCCCTTTATAGCATCCATAAATACAATGTGTATGATATATTGACACAACTGAAGCCTCCTGTAATGCAGTACCTTATACTAGGCTATATTTTTTTCTGTTTTAGGATGTTGTTGAAGAATGGCAGACACCACAGTTGATAACAGATGGTGTTACCAGGGATGACATAAAACAGGGAATTCTGGGAGATTGCTGGTTTCTATCTGCATGTGCTGCAGTTTCTCAGAAAGAGGGTTTTATGAAAAGGGTAAAAATTTTTAGACATATTTGATACACAAATCTCTCATGTAAATGAAGCCGATAAGGGAAAAGCTTTCCATCAATTTTTTAGGAGGGATGTAGGACCAAATCACAGTTCCACTTCATTTCATAGGAGTCATATATATAAGGGCTGTTCCAGTAAAACATATGAGGGACGGGGGGAAGGCACTTTTATTTTTTACATATTGGTGGTTGTTGAAACGGTGGCAAATTAAATTACATATATAGATTAAGTTTTAAAAAACTTCTATGGGTGGATCCCTTGCCAAAAAAGTGCCTTCCCCCGGTACCTTATATGTTTAAATGGAACAGCCCTAAAGTATATAAAGATTATGTAAGGATATTTCTTCTATTTCACTGTTAAGGATGTATTCTCCTGAGGTTTCAGTCTAGTTGAAACTCGTTTATGAGTAATTCCCGAAAACTTGCTTTATGAGTGAATTTTTAGCTCACCTCACGAAGTGAGGGGGGCTTATGTGATACCCCTAGCGTTTGATGCACTTTGGGATGACGACTGGAATGCATGCTTCGGATGCTGTCTCTGACCTACATTTTACGCATGAGTGACTTGGTTAGGTAGAATGGTTAAAGTCCATTCCTGCTTACTGACATGGCCCGCATCAACCATATTGGCATGTATGATGCATTTTGGGATAACAACTGCAATGCATGCTTCGGATGCTGTCCCTGACCTACATTTCACGCATGAGCGACTTGGTTAGGTAGAATGGATAAAGTCCATTCCTGCTTACTGACATGGCACACATCAACCATATTGGTATCTATGATGCATTTTGGGATGACAACAACAATGCATGCTTCAGATGCTGTCTCTGACCTACATTTTACGCATGAGCGACCTGGTTAGGTAGAATGGTTAAAGTCCATTCCCGCTTACTGACATGGCCCACATCAACCATATTGGTATGCATGATGCATTTTGGGATGACAACAACAATGCATGCTTTGGATGCTGTCTCTGATCTACATTTTACGCATGAGCAACTTGGTTAGGTAGAATGGTTAAAGTCCATTCCTGATTACTGACATGGCCCACATTAACCACATTGGTATCTATGATGCATTTTTGGATGACAACTGGAATGCATGCTTCGGATGCTGTCTCTGACCTACATTTTACGCATGAGCGACTTGATTAGGAAGAATGGTTAAAGTCCATTCCTGCTTACTGACATGGCCCACATCAACCATATTGGTATCTATGACGCATTTTTGGATTACAACAACAATGCATGCTTCGGATGCTGTCTCTGACCTACATTTAATGCATGAGCGACTTGGTTAGGTAGAATGGTTAAAGTCCATTCCTGCTTACTGACATGGCCCACATCAACCATATTTTTATGAAAAATGCATTTTGGGATGACAACAACAATGCATGCTTTGGATGCTGTCTCTGACCTACATTTTACACATGAGCGACTTGGTTAGGTAGAATGGTTAAAGTTCATTCCCACTTACTGACATGTCCCTTAGCAACCATATCAGTATGTTTGATGCAATTTGGGATGACAACAACAATGAATGCTTCGGATGCAGACTGTAAACTACAATTTATGCATGACTGAATCTGTTAAAAAGAATGATTATAGTCCATTCCTGTTTACTGACATGTGCAACATGTGACAATGCTGCGCAACGAGGTGAGCTTAGCAGGCTGTGGCTGCTTTCTATGTTTTTTATTGATTTATATCATAATAATATTACCAAATGGTGTCAGAAAATTATGCACCTACAAACAGTAGTTTTTGAGAAATAAAAAATTTTAATTTTTTACCAGAATTGACCATTGATCGCAGTCAGAATTTAGCGTATTTTGGGGTAGGGGTAATGAAAATCATTTTGAAAGAAAAGTATGCATTTTATTCATATGATTTCTTTTCATAAGTCTTAAAGATATAATTGTCCAACTATTTATAACAAAAATGTTGAGTTTTATAGCTTAGTTGAGGGAAAATTTGAAAAATCTTGAATTTTACAGATTTTACGATGTCTTGAATTTGACCCCAAAAAAGCAACATTTTCGTACAAAACTTTCTTATATCAACACAGACCTATGATTTTTATTTGTGATATTTCTTCAGTTTAAAGAGATCTAACAATCTGGAAACTTTGACAGAAAACTTGATGCTAGAAATCAATATTTTTGCCAAAAATGACCAAAAATAGGCCAAATTTGATGAAATTTGCTCAAAACCACCAAAAATAGGGTTTTGAACTGATGCTAGCACAAAAATATGCACACAGACATATGGGTTTTTCTTCATAAATGATTTTTTCAGGGTCTTTGCATTTTAGAAATATAGGTTTCACGAAAAAACTTGATGCAGAAAAATTTTGACCTCTCAGGAGTAAACATCCTTAATGGACAAAAAGTATATTTCATGTTTGCATGAACACGGTTCACCAGCATTTGGCATTTGTCCTCAATTCGTTGTGTGTTAACTTTTCATGTTCCTTTCATCCATAGTGTGATAGCTTTTCATGTTAGTTTAACATTTGATCATATATGAAAACATTCTTTGATAATCTCCTCTAAAACTGCCATGGCAAATTGAATGAAACATATGTGAATCCATACACCTATGTATAGATTTACTCAACAATAGATCACATATTGTTTTGTTTCAAATATATCAATAGGTTTGTAAAAAAAATAAAATATGAATCTTGGTTCACAATCATAATAGCAACCACAAAAATTACA
>MJUU01072031.1:0-29107 GCA_002080025.1 Modiolus philippinarum
GGTTACATTGTTGAAATCAGATTTGCTATAAACCGAATTGTAACATGTCATAGTATTTTATTTTAAAACATTTAATTTTATTATCCACCAATCGTAGGAGTTGTAGTGCTTAATACTGAATACAGCTTTGGGTTCAAAACTGGATCCCTGTTCGAAAGTCAATAATTGCGTACATGATACCTATAAGACCCATTACTTTTTGGAATTTTACCTAGCAGCTGTATCTTTTTTGGTGCCTTATTTTATCATTTTCAATAGTCAGATTGCAAAAAACTTTGATTCATATTTTGTTAAATTTTCTGAAAGTCTTAAAGACCTGTTATTTTTTGGAATTCTACCTAGCAACCATATCTTTTTCCATTCCTAACAGTTATGATGTTCATTTTCTAATGTCAGATTGCAAAAAACTTTGATTCTAATTTTGGTAAATTTCCTGAAACTCACAAAGACTCATAATTTTTTGGAATTCTACCTAACAACCATACCTTTTTCTGTCAGAATTCCCAACAGTAGGGATGATCGTTTTCAATAGTCTGATTGCAAAAAACTTTGATTCTAATTTTGGTAAATTTCCTGAAACTCTCAAAGACCTGTTATTTTTTGGAATTCTAATTAGCAACCATATCTTTTCCATTCCTAACAGTTATGATGATCATTTTCAATAGTCAGATTGCAAAAAACTTTGATTTTAATTTTGGTAAATTTTCCTGAAACTCTCAAAGACCCGTTATTTTTTGGAATTCTACCTAGCAACCATACCTTTTTCCATTCCTAACAGTAATGATAATCATTTTCAATAGCCAGATTGCAAAAAACTTTGATTCTAATTTTGGTAAATTTCCTGAAACTCTCAAAGACCTGTTATTTTTGGAATTCTACCTAGCAACCGTATCTATTTCTATTCCTTACAGTTATGATGATCATTTTCTAATGTCAGGTTGCAAAAAAACTTTGATTCTTATTTTGGTAAATTTCCTGAAACTTTCAAAGAGCCATTATTTTTTGAAATTCAACCTAGCAACCATACCTTTTTCAATTCCTAACAGTAATGATGATCATTTTCAATATCCGATTGCAAAAAATTTTGATTCTAATTTTGGTAATTTTCCTTAAACTCTCAAAGACCTGTTATTTTTTGGAATTCGAGCTAGCAACCATACTTTTTTCAATTCCTTATATTAGGAATCATTGTTTTCAACAGAGAGACTGCAAAAATCTATAATTTTAAATTAAATTAATATTGATGATTCCTATATATACATGTACATTTTCAAAACCAACTTTAGTATGGGTCCAAAAAAGGTGAGGGGGGGTTTCAATCTCTGATTGACCTTTTTTCATTTAGACATGCAAACATTTTGACAATCTTAGCTTAAGAAGTTATTAAAGTCTAGCAATTGCTTATTAATTTTTGTGTTCTTGATATTGAAACTTGACCAGCGACCTTTTTTCCTACGGACTTGTGGAAATTAATGTACAAGTGACTGCTAGGCCTCAGTCTGCTGAACTTTTTGCCAATAGGGTCTGTAAGTCTCATTATGTGACACCTACATTTCACCATAAAATTGAAATTTGAAAAACTTTTCCCACCAAAAGATGAGGTTTCATGGAAATAAAAAAATAAAAAAGGGGGGTCACCGTGCTTGTTTTTGAAATAACTGATATCAAAATTATAAGATATTTCTAATGAATATATAGGGAAAAACAGGTATATTGTTGATTTCTTTTAAACTATTCCATAGATTTCTTTCTTCTTTACTCATGTGTTAGCCCTTTGATCATACTTTCGAAAAATATAAAGAAAAATAGTTGTCACTGATTTTGTTTTCCATGTAATTTGTAAATTGTGAATTTTCATAGTGATATCTTTGTTAAATATTTTCATCAGATTATCTCCCTTTTTCAAAAATCGTCTTCCCATTTATTTAATTATCAAGTTACCATACCTCGTTTATTTAGATAAAGATAGGTGAAATCAAGTCCATGTAGGTCCTTCGCATTTTGTATTATAGATATAATATTGATTTGATTCATTACAAATAAAAAATATTTGCATATTGAAAAAGCAGATAATACCATAACAGCAAAGATTACAATTTCAAAATAGCGGAAGACTACCGATCTACCTTAAATGTCATATATTTCCGTATTTTGGTACCTGGAAGTTTCAAATTTAACAAGACTTACAGACTCTATTTGACTTAAATGTATATATATATATATATATATATATATATATATATATATATATATACACGAATTACTAAACATGGGTTGAATTTTTGTGTTTAAGTTTAAGTTTGTATCATAATGCATATTTTTACTCTTGATTATAGTAATTTACCACTTGAAGGTGTCTGCAGGGTATTAATTTTCTATTATAGAATTTTGTGAAATTTTCTGTGTAGAAACATAATTGTATTATTGTTCAAAATGTAAAATAAAATATTTGGGTCACCCTGCATTTAAGAGCAAAAACTGACATGGAAAATTTCAGGATTTTACATAGAAATGATAGAGAAAATGATTATTGAAAACTCAGTTATAGATTTTGTTCATACTCTGCATGTGTTTTGAAAGAATCATATAGTTTACGTATGCAAAATAAAAATTAGGGGTCACTGTTGAAATAAGAGAGAGAAATTGCAAAATGTTGATTTCTACTTAAAATCTTTTATCAAATTATCTCCCTTTCATAATTTCTGTGTTCTGTAAAAAAGGCTCCTGTGTTTCAGTTCATGTTTTTGAAGTGGAAATGTTGTAAAATGACTAGGAAAAATTTTTTTACCGGTATATTTTTGGGAAGTTTCTTTTGTTAAATTTCTGAATGAATTAGACCTAAATGAACAACTTTTTGACAAAAATGACGGAATAATACCACTGAGACACCATCACATCTAGGTTATAAATGTCAGTGACTGTGAATAAGGTGGTGTTTTAGCTGGTTTTGTTGTGCGCAGGGATATTACAAGTAAGGAGCATCAGCGCGTCAAAAACTAACGTTAATTCCCGGACTTTTATATAAATGATGTTTGCTTCCACCGGAGAATAACGAAGGTTGCTGGAAACCGTGTGGCATGGAAACAGGACGTACTGTTATGAATAATATAGATAAGTACAAGCTGTTATATGCAAAAACGTGATTATTCTATGTTTTATATTTGTATACTATGTTGCCGAATAAGAAGTAAATGATATTTTGTAAAAAGTTTTATTCTAATCGCCGAAAACCAGTGAAAATACTTTGTTGTGAGCTTTATGTTTTAATTTTCCGCTCAGCCTAAATCAAGTTCACTTCAGGTTTGAATCACTGAAAATCGTTCATGCACTCTTTCGGTGCACTTTGCACCTTTCAATGTTAATTATGCGGGTTTTGATCTGTTCTAGATTTGTATGTAAAGGGAATTAGTATTCATCCAAATGTATTTCTTTATAAGACACAAGTCTATTGTACAGTATAATAGTCTGTTGTTTGAATTAAATGAGGTGGATAGTTTTGTCCCTTTACGCTTCATAAATAAAATCACTTCCTTAATTCCTATTATTTTTGGGAATGCAACTGAAATATTTTTGGTTCTGACCATATCTTTTTTATTTTAAACCACTGATCAAATTCAAAATGCCTTTTTACTTGTTCATAGTGCACTAAGAGATGATAATAAAACATGTAGATCAATGTAGCCCTAAATTTCCTTATTTTCATTATGCATAAATGATGCCAATTTTGTCATCTTTAAATAACTGAATAAAAAAGACCATTTAAATAATTCATTTTTATACGACCGCAAAAATTTTGCGGTCGTATTATGGTATGGCGCTGGCGTCGGCGTCTGTGGACAGCATAACTTTGGTTCTAGTGAACGGATTGTTATCAAATTTTAGTATGATATTTGTTGGCACAAGCTTAAGACCAGGTTTTATTTTCGTGTTCCTTGCTCCACCCGTTTTTGAAAAAGAGATTAAAAAGGGGCCAAAAAGGGGTTAAATTAGGTATTTTCGTGTCTGTGGACAGCATAACTTTGGTTCTAGAAGACGGATTGTTTTCAAATTTTAGTATGATGTTTCTTGGAACATTCTTGAGAAACGTTGATTTCCTTTAGTTTTTGGCCCCACACATTTCAGAATTAGGGACCAAAAAAGGGTTCAATTGGGTGTTTTCACATATTTGACTGTAGAATCTTTATTATTTATTGGATTTTGATGGGGTTTCTTTCAGTGTACTCCTTAGAAAATTTCCAACCAGGGGTATGACAACGGATTTCACGTGGCATGTACCGTTCACGAGATAAATGGGGCCCAAAAGGGGCGAATTTCAAAAATTTCAATTTTTTTTTTTTAATTTTTAGTCCGATTTTGAAGAAGTTTTTTGCAATGGATTCCTTATGAAAAATAAACTAGTGCTGCACCACAAGATTTTTGATAATTTGTTTCCTTTCCAAGCTATGAGGGTCCCAACAGGATCAAAATTGCAAACATACAGATTACCTAAAATTTTTATTTTTCATCGGATTTCAATTGGATTTTTTTCTTTAGAATCCTCTCATTGTAAGCTTTCAGTAGTATGTCAATGGATTTTGTGTAGCTCTTACTGTTTCCGAGCTACAAGGGGTCAAAGGGGCCAAAATTGCAATTTTTCTAGATATGTCAAATCTTTATTTTTCATCGGATTTCGATGGGATTTTTTTCTTTGAATTCATCTTGATCTAAGCTTTCAGTGGTATGTCAACGGATTTTGCGTAGCTCTTACCGTTTCCGAGCTACAAGGGGTCAAAGGGGCCAAAATTGCAATTTTCCAAAATAATGTCAAATCTTTATTTTTCATCGGATTTTGATGGGATTTTTTTCTTTGGATTCCTCTTGATCTAAGCTTTGAGAAACATGTCAATGTATTTGTTGTTGTTCTTACCGTTTCCAAGCTACAAGGGGTCAAAGGGGCCAAAATTGCAATTTTTCTAAATATGTCAAGTCTTTATTTTTCATCGGATTTTGATTTGACTTTTTTCTTTGGATTCCTCTTGATTTAAGCTTTCAGTAGTATGCCAACGGATTTTGTGTAGCTCTAATCTTTTCCAAGCTACAAGGGGTCAAAGGGGCCAAAATTGCAATTTTTCTAAATATGTCAAATCTTTATTTTTCATCTGACAGATTTCGATGGAATTTTTTTCTTTGGATTTTTATGAATGTAAAGTTTTAGTTGATATAGTAACATATTTTGCATAGCTCTTACGGTTTTGATCAAAAGTGTTGATTTTTTTCCCTAGTATATTTCTACTAACAACTGTGTCAAGCTTCTTTTTGTGTCCATCTAATTATTGTGTCAAGCTCTTTACTGTGACCACATTCACTTTAAACTACTTTTGTTGAAATTTCAGTGGTCGACATGCTGCCGTTGTATCATGCTGCGCTCGGCGTAGCCCTTTATTATTTTATTTGGATTATGCATTATGTAAAGTTAAATAAATGTTCAATATAAATTGAATAGTGCTAGATATTGTACAAATATCTAGGAGACGTAAAATTGAAAGTCACCTCATCCTCTTTTGATATTGACATGACCTTGGCTATACTTAGAACTACAATAGGTTATCATAGTTGCCTTATTCAGGTACAGAAATTTATTTTCACTCCTACAATGCTTTATTTCATATTTCAAGTTATCACATAAAAGGGGGGGGGGTTCCGATTTAGAAGTGAAAGGAAATGTTGTTGAGCGGAGCAAGGCGCGAAATTTTTTGGGGTATTTCTCAGTAAAACATCAGGATATTCATTTAAAAAATACATGATTATCCGTAAAAAAGGGGGGTTCGAACCCCAGGAACCCCCCACCCCCCACCCCACCCCTGGATCCACCAATGCATAAACTTAAAAAAAACAAATTATGTCATAATTCCTTCAACTTATAATAAGGGTTAAAAAAAGGTATATCAAGTCTAATAGAAATCTCCGACCATATTACTTTTTATGCCCCAAGATCAAGGATCGGGGGCATATTGTTCTTGTCCTGTCTGTGTCTGTCTGTTTGTCCGAAACTTTAACCTTGACTATAACTTTTGAACTATGTAAGATAGATTTTTCATACTTTGCAAGTGTATAAGTCTAGTCAGGAAGATAATAATTATAAAAAAAAATGGTCAGGTCAAAGATCAAGGTCAATGAGGTTAAAAAGGGGTTAAATTGGCTGTTTTCCAATGATTTACTGTAGAATCCTTATTATTTAACCTATTGAGACGGGGTTTGCTTTATGTTATTGCTAATAAAATTATGCAACTGTAGAGTGCCAACAGATTTGAGGTAGCATTTACTGTTTTTCAGAAACAAGAGGCCCGAAGGGGGCCAAATGGAAAAATATGAATTTTTAAATTTTTTGTCAGATCTTGATTCACCTTTTTCTTTAGGTTTCTCATAGCATGTTTAAACAGATACCTTTAACAATTAAAACCATTTTAAATAAACAAGAGGCCCAAAGGGACTTCATCCGTTTCATAATTAAGGGGTTGAATTGGATGTTTATTACTGTTGAACTGTGTAAGATAGACTTATTAATACTTGGCAAGTGTATAGGTCTAGTCAAAAGGAACATGGATATGCCAAAAAAAGTTAGGTCATGCAAAGGTCTATGTCACAGAGGTGAAAAAGGTGTTAAATTGGGTATTTTTATATAGCTTACTGTAGAATCTGGGGTATATGTAGTGTTTCACAAACACATCTTGTTTTGAAATAATTTATAGTCCTAAACTCAAATGGTCCAAAATTTAAAACAAGAGGCTCTCAAGAGGCTGTATCATTCACTTGAATGATAATCCCAGTACCAATCAGTCTAATGTTATGTTGCCACTGGCTAACATCTTGGAAGGTATATGAACATTATCAACACAACTGTTTTAAAAGGGGCCATCCATATACCATCCCTTTGATTAGGTCAATAAATTTATCTTTATCTTTATATTATAATATTCTGACCATTGTTGGTTTCTGAGAAGACTTCTGATTTATTTGCACATTTACGATGTGTTCTTAGACAGCCCTACGTGACAGACTATAGTAACATTTTTCAGATGAGAAAATTGAAAAGAACAAACAGTTGTAATGTTTTACATAACTATGTGTTCAAATCTATTTTAACATTCTCAATATTTTTTTTATTGCAGCCAAATATCCAGAGATAAAACAATTGATGGGACATGAACCACGTACAAAATACATTGTCACAGCGATGGTATTATTCCAGATTCTTATGTTGTACCTAATCAGTGATGCATCGTGGGTCACCGTTACAGTACTAGCTTATATTCTTGGTGGAACAATAAATCATTCTATGACTTTAGCCATTCACGAAATAGCTCATAACCTAGCCTTTGGCCATAGCTATCCATTAGCCAATAGAATATTAGGTTATATTGCTAATTTACCGTTAGGAGTGCCAATGTCTGTTTCATTTAAAAAATATCATTTAGAACACCATCGTTACCAAGGTGATGTAGAAAGAGATGTTGATATTCCATCAGAATTAGAAGGAAAGTTCTTTAATAGAACTTGGTCTAAGTTTGTATATGTGCTGTTGATGCCATACTTCTACACACTACGACCACTTTTTATACGACCGAAGCCACTTACTGGACTAGAAATTGTCAATATTATTGTTCAAGTGTTGTTTGACATAGCTGTATTCTACTGTCTCGGTATAAAGCCAGTATTTTATATGGTGGCTGGTACCTTAATGGGTACTGGTTTACATCCTCTTTCAGGACACTTTATTGCAGAACACTATATGTTTATAAAGGGGTGTGAGACATACTCATACTATGGACCACTGAATTACCTGACCTTTAATGTAGGCTATCACAATGAGCACCATGACTTTCCTTATATACCTGGATCTCGACTTTACAAGGTAAGTTTAATAATATATACTGATATTTGGGTTATACATTTAACAAGGTAAGTTTTGTTGGGGTTGTCCAGAGGGGGTCTCTCGGAGTGGCACCCTATTTTTTATCCGGGAAAACTTTAAAATTTTGTGCAGAATGTAGACAAAACTTAAGGAAAATGGTGAAAATCAATTGAATTCTCTTTTTTTTTTCAGGAATCTTGGTCCAACATTTGTTTCCATAATTTCCATCTCAAATGTTTGTACAACAGGCCGGTCAGTGTCAAATCTCAAATGGTCACCAGTATATCATTTGGAACATTTGCCATGATTGCAATGAGCGATGCAACCTTTTTGATAGTTTTTTTATGTCCAGAATTAATTTTTTTAAAAAGAAGCTTTGAGTTAATGGTATTCCAAACGTTTAGATTTTATCTTCACTGAAGAGACATAAGTTGTTGAAATGTCCAGATGCAGAAAATAAATTATGCATAACAGTAACTTCAGTTTTTAGTTATTTGACATGTATGATGTTTATGTCCATAAGCTTTGGAAAATAAATACAAAGTAAAGGCATGCATAGCAACTTGCTATTTCCTTATAGACAACTTTATGCTCTCTTAAACCATGATTGAAAAACAAATTGTATCAAAACTTCAAAATTTGTTTGTTTTTTTATGACAAGACTGAAGTATTTGTTTCAGTTTAAAGTGTTAAAAAGTTATATTTCTATTCTTCTCTATTCTTTCTAAAAGTGTAATGATAAGGAGATCTGTATAATATAATTATATTGTTAATACAAACAAGAATATTGAAATGATCACATAGATAAATATTGAACTTTTCAACAATGTTTGATTTATATATCTATTGATTCAAATGAGAGGCTTAATTCACAAGGTTAGAAACCCTCTGTCATTCAGGAATGCCTTTGAATATCAGTGAATATACAGGCAGTAACAGTACTGATTTTTTGTCTTCATTCAAGGAGCATGTACTGTATAACAACTGTTTTTGCAGATACGTTATTTTGCGTATTTTTCCCTTCTGGTTTAGTTTCATCTACTAATTCGCACGATTTTCTATTTATGTTAATTCATTTATACAAGATTAGATACATTTGCAATGATTTATTATACCACACGCAACGAAGATGCAGAGGGTATAATTTTTTTGGCCCATCCGTCCATCAGTCCTGTTCTTGTCACTGCAACTCCTCTGTAAATGCATGACGGATTGCTTTCATATTTAGTAGGATTGTTGGTCATGATGTTTAGATTTGCATATACTATACTACCATATTGATTGGATAATTTTTTGGGAGTTATGGGACTTAGACTATTTTCAGCTAAACAGCAAGTATCATCTTGTCACTGCAACTCCTCTGAAACCGCTTAATGGAATGCTCTTATTATCCCCTCGCCCAACGGAGTTGGGGAGGGGATATAGCATCTCGTCCGTTCGTCCCACCACAGGTTAAAGTTTGTGTTAAGGTTCATATCTGACAAACTACATGTGGCACATCAATCATCTGTGGTCAGTGGATGCGTCTTGGAGAATGATGCTGCTTCAGATGATAATTGGGTCACTCTGACCTACATTTCACGCTTCAATGACTCAGGTTAAAGTTTGTGTTAAGGTTTATATCTGACAAACTACATGTGGCACATCAATCATCTGAGGTCAGTGGATGTGTCTTGGAGAGCGATGCTGCTTCAGATGATAATTGGGTCACTCTGACCTACATTTCACGCTTTAGTGACTCAGGTTAAAGTTTGTGTTAAGGTTCATATCTGACAAACTACATGTGGCACATCAATCATCTGAGGTCAGTGGATGCGTCTTGGAGAGTGATGCTGCTTCAGATGATAATTGGGTTACTCTGACCTACATTTCACGCTTCAGTGACTCAGGTTAAAGTTTGCGTCAAGGTTCATATCTGACAAACTGGATGTGGCACATCAATCTGAATCATCTGAGGTCAGTGGATGGGTCTTGGAGAGTGATGCTGCGTCAGATGATAATTGGGTTACTCTGACCTACATTTCGTGCTTCAATGACTCGGGTTAAAGTTTGCGTTAAGGTTCATATCTGACAAACAACATGTGGCACATCAATCATATGAGGTCAGTGGATGCGTCTTGGAGAGTGATGCTGCTTCAGATAATAATTGGGTTACTCTGACCTACATTTAATGCTTCAATGACTCAGGTTAAAGTTTGCGTTAAGGTTCATATCTGACAAACAACATGTGGCACATCAATCATATGAGGTCAGTGGATGCGTCTTGGAGAGTGATGCTGCTTCAGATAATAATTGGGTTACTCTGACCTACATTTCATGCTTCAATGACTCAGGTTAAAGTTTGTGTTAAGGTTCATATCTGATGAACAACATGTGGCACATCAATCATATGAGGTCAGTGGATGCGTCTTGGAGAGTGATGCTGCTTCAGATAATAATTGGGTTACTCTGACCTACATGTTATGCTTCAGTGACTCCGGTTAAAGTTTGCATTAAGGTTCATATCTGACAAACAACATGTTGCACATCAATCACCTTTTGTCAGTGGATGCATCTTTGAGAGTCATGCAGCTTCAGATGATAATTGGGTCACTTTGACCTACATTTTACACTTGACTGACTTGGATTTAAGTTTTCATAAATGTTTATATCTGAGATACTACATGTTATAAATCAATATTCTTAATGTTCAGTGTATGTACCTTCAACATTCATACATCTTGAGACTATTTCTTGGCAGCGGGCGAGGGGATTAGCTGTCATTGCGACTGCTCCCACTTCTTGTTTTGGTAGGATTGTTGGTCTTGATGTTTAGATGTGCATACTATACTACCATATTGATTGGATAATTTTTTGGGAGTTATGGGACTTAGACTATTTTCAGCTTAAACAGCAAGTATCATCTTGTCACTGCAACTCCTCTGAAACTGCTTAATGGAATGCACTTATTTTGGTAGGACTTTTGGTCGGTCTTGATGTTTAGATGTGCATACTATACATGTACTACCATATTGATGGGATAATTTTTGTGGGAGTTATGGGACCTAGACTATTTTCAGCTTAAACAGCAAGTATCATCTTGTCACTGCAACTCCTCGGAAACAACTTAATGGAATGCTCTTATTTTGGTAGGATTGTTGGTCTTGATGTGTAGATGTGCATATACTACATGTATACTGCCTCAAGGATTGGATTATTTTTATGGGAGTTATTGGACTTACTATTTTCAGCTAAAACACCAAAGTATTATCTTGTCACCACAACTACTCTGAAACCCCTTCAATTATCTTGTGCAGAATGATTGTGCATGTACATTTTGTATCAAAGATGTACATGCTACTTGGATTTTGATTTTTGATCATTTTAGACAAAATTACACATAGATGAACTTTGTCATTTTTATGTATGATATTGCTTATAGGGTACTTTTGGAGTTCAGTAATGCAGGATTTTCTGATATGTAGGAGCGTGGGGTATGTGAGCTTGCACACTAAGGTTCTTTAATTTTTGCCATATTTTAACTAATGTGAAAATTTTTAATAATCTGTTTACAGTAGCTTAATTTTGTCCGCAAAAACTTTAACAATGGAAATATCTTGTGAATGTTGAGTAATAGACTTTCATATTCTACATGAGTAGTCCTTGTTACACGACCTTTTAGATGATACCAGAATATTTGACCTTGTGATCTTGACCTTGGCATGTGACTGACTTATTTTTAACTTTAATAATAGATATATTCTTGTTCCAAAAAATTCCAAACGGGAATATACAGTAATTATTGTCCACCACTAACCTTTTATCAAGACGTTTATAATGGATATATGATATATATATATATTGTTGAATGGCAATAAACATTCAACAAGGCCATTATATGGAAATCGGTTCTGTGACTTTTTCTGTTCAATTTCAATACAAATTGCTGCTGTTGCTTCATAATCAAATTTGTTTTGACAAATCATGTTTGTTCTGGATCTTTGATATTTTTATATATGTGCGGAAGGTATAAAAGTATGATTATCTCA
Organism: Modiolus philippinarum; assembly: GCA_002080025.1. Lineage (NCBI taxonomy): Eukaryota > Metazoa > Mollusca > Bivalvia > Mytilida > Modiolidae > Modiolus > Modiolus philippinarum. The sequence goes on from MJUU01072031.1 coordinate 11,920, forward strand.
GAAGCTGGATGCATTGAAACATTATTCAATTTCATGCCTTTACTGTGTTTAATTGCATCATATTATAATGGAATATTAATTAATTTTAAGATCTACATGACATAAAATCTTTCAGAAGTGCTTATTGGTTTTTCTTTCAGGCTTAGTTGTGAAAGGTGGGGTGAATGGTTTTCTAGTTTGTCCAAACTCTTGCTATCTCAACAATACTTTCATTCACTTTTCTTCAAGCATAAATACAGCCATCTTATAAAGAGTTTTGCACTATTTCTGTTGACTTGGTATTGCTTTTAAAAAAGATTTTTTATGTGAATTAAGTCACTGCAGGGTGAAAGATTGCTGAAAATTTTCATATATGTATCTCCCATTTTTCTCTATACTACTAGTGTAATCTAAACAGTACAGCCAGAGATTCATCATGATAAAACACTGTGATAGACATATCACTCTACTGATATTTGTACATATTTTATTTCCTATTTAATCTATATTCTCAACATGCTTTCTTTTGCATTTGAAGTGATGCAGTTCACCACTTGACATGCAAAAAAAATTATATGGGTATATAAATCAATCAGGAGAAAAAAGATATAGTCATTTGAATATTTAGAGTGATATGTTTTATCACAGTGATTAATGATGTACTGTACTTAAATTTATGGTTCTTTTTTGAGGTGTCAAGGCAATCATGTTTTTATTTAAGCATACAGTAAATTTATGTTCAGTAGATAAAATTTTTACCTTGTTAAGGTAAGGTAGTAGCGATATATATAGCAAGATTGATATAAATTATCATTTATTGCATATTGAATTATCATTTATTACATATTTGGTATAAAATGAAAGATAACAACACTAAAAAGCTTTGGAATAAAATTCTTATTGATTGAAGCTATAGTCGTCAACAAAAAAATTGTCCTGAAACCTTGGAAGTGTTGTTTATAATACTACTTATGATATACCTAAATGCACTGTCCTAGGATCCTTATAAATATGTATCACTCAGTGTGTCTTCAACAATCATCAGTATAGTAAAACCTGACTTAATTTGACCTTTTTGGAACTGAAGATTACAGGTTTACACTTATTGATGTAGACTTTTATTTTTATACGATTTTTATGGGATTTTTTCTTTGGATTCCTCTATATCTTTTGATTTTTTGTTCATTTATCAACAGATTTTGCGTATCTCTCATGGCGGGTTTCCTGGCTCTTTAACGTATTATATTTGCAATTCTTCAATGAACATACCAATATTCCTCTAGTAACACCTATAAAACTCCTTCTACACTCCTGTCTTTTATTTGCCAATCAACCAATCAAGATTCTATAGAAATTCTATTGTATACCAATTTGTACTGCCTGAAGGGGTTTACCTTGAATTCTATAGAATCTTGATTGGTTGATTGACAAAGAAAAGATAGGAGTTTTGAAGGAGTTGTTATAGGTGATACTTGAGGAATATTGGTATGTTCATTGAAGAATTGCAAATATAATACGTTATTGAGCCAGGAAATCCGCCATAACATTTTCAAGCTATAAGTGGTCAAAGGGACCAAAATTGCAACTGTAAAATCTTTATTTCTAATTACTGGTAGGTTCCGATGTTTTTTGTTTTGTTTATTTTTTAATCACTGCTGTTGTAAGTTTTTGGAAGTAAGTCATAAAATTTGTGGTAACTTGGTGTTTTTGAATATAAGGGTTAAAATTGCAATTTTTTTCTTCAAAGTTTGTTATATAAATCTTTTTTTTTCATTTGATTTCTATGGGATTTTTTTCTTTGCCTACTTTTTGATGGAAACTTTCTGTAGTATGTCAGATTTGGTGTAATTACTGTTTCCAAGCTGTTATTATTCCCCTTTGGGTCGTTGTCTCTTTGACAAATTCTCTGTTTCCCTTCTTTTTCCTATTTAAGGGATTCAAAAGAGTAATTATTTTATGATCCTTAGTTTGTGTCCTGCTACATCTACTTGCTTTGTCTTGATCTTAACAAAAGTAAACTTGTTCAAATTTCAGTGGTTGACATGTTGTGGTCGTATCATGCCCCTTTATTATGACAGGTGTATGGTAACTCAGAGGGGCTACCTTCATTGGTTATAACTGATATACACCACAACTAAATCTCCATGTAAAAGTTTGTAATAATTCACATGAGGATTTTTAGAATTTAACGCTAGATTATCAAAAAACAGATCTAGAATCAATGTAGGATATCTTATTACATGTAGTACATGTACATTCAATGTGATTGTGGTGTATGTCCGGGTTATTATATTACACAGATGTATTGTTTAGTCAGGCTTCTGTTTAGACAGGTTTTACTGCACATGCATGTATATTAGTATCCCTATCAAAATTTTGGGGTCTCTAAGTACTTGAAAATAGAGAAGTACATATATAATAAAAGGATATGTCAAATGGTTGTTAAAGTTTACTATATATTGTGTTCAAGCAGTTTACAAATTTCTTATTGCTAATTTACATTTATTTCATATGCAAATTTATAAAAAAAATGCCACTTGATAGATTAATCAGAGTTAATAAATAGTAAAATCAATAAAATTTGAGTTTGTCACATCTTTAATAAATACAGGTATTGTAGGTGTCCTAAGTTATCACATTCTCAGACATTTCTGATTTGTAACATATACTGTGTCATATTTTAGACATTGTACTCTGGCAGAGAAATGTCATACCTTGTCCAGACTCATTATACAGCAAAGTTTATTCAAGGGGATCCAAAAACAATGGCTGCCTCCTTTCATACCCAACAAGGATTTGTATAAATCCTTGTACCCAAGTTGTGCATGTAATGGTACATTGTGTTTTCAATTCTGACACTTAGACGAGCAATGACAAATACACGGGGGTATAGACATTTGACTTTATCACATTGGTAGCCGAAAGGACTACAAAATATCCGAATTTAATAACCCTGCAGTGATTTTATCAACCTGAAATAAATCTTTTGTGAACTTTTCCAATTTTCAAAATTTAGTAATCCATCCTAAAATTTGGTAGCCTCTAGCTGGAGAACTAGTGTTAGTGTTGAACCCTGATACATGGTAGAAATACTATACATTGCATTTTTTTTCCTTTAAAGGTAAAACAAATTGCTCCAGAATACTATGACAATTTACCACAGCATTCGTCATGGTGCAAAGTAATGTATGATTTTATCACGGATCCAACAATTGGACCATTCTCCAGAATCCGTAGAAGAATGAAAGAAGATTACAATGAGAAACATGTTGAAAGAGAAAATGGATCAGCCAAGAAGAATGGAAATGGAAAAATTCATGCAGAGTAACCAACATAGTGTTAATGAGTGCAGTTTTTACAAAATTTTCTATTACATGTACATTGTATGTTGTAAGTAGAAATTGTAGGGATATGCTTGTGACAGGTTATCTTTTTTGAAAATCTCTTGATATAGAGTTAACTTCCCTTGCACAATATTTGTACTCTTCTACCATATCTGTACACTACATTTTACAATTAATATAGGTATCTATGAACAGTTTCTTTATCATACTTATATACTATTAGTAATTTGTTTTGCGAGTATGGAATTCTCTGCTTGTATTGCATCGAGTGCAATAGCACGAGATGCAATACTAGCTGAGAAATCCATCCGAGCAAAACAAATTACTAATAGTGTTTTATCGCTAATTCTGTTATTGATATATACAAGATATAAGTTTCTTTTGCTACAGAAATATTTTTAGGTGAAATATATAATTTTTGGTTAAATATAGGGCTTACTTTCTTGGGATTATTTTTTTCACGAAACGTCACACGACGTCGTATTAATACGCTGTTGCTAACGTTCCATAGAGATTGACGATAATATGTTCATATCAGCACAGTGCAGTGATAATAGAATTATTGTCGCCCGGGAACATTTGAAATTCAAGCAAATTAGCGATAATACATGTATATATCCAATTCTCAGCAGTGTACATTGGAATTTTTATAACATAAGAACTTTCTAGCTATTTTATATTTTATATTTCTTTTTTCTTCTTGGAGTTCTAAACAAATTTCATCATTCAGCTAGGGTGGGATTTAAAATAACTTCGACTTAAAGCCCATGAGAACTTAAAATAAATGAAATATAATTTTATTCAGTAGTCTTTTGAAGTGTGAATTGATTGAGGATGTTTCATTGTTCAGAAATACGAAAAACTGTAATAAGACTGTAGATGAGGTGTAAGAGATAGTAATGACATCCAACTTTGTGTAAGAGATTAGCTATGAAAAGAATAAAGGATAGAATACTTCCTTGATTCCTGAAAAGATAACTTGACTTTGTAACAATTTGTTTTCTGTTAATTTAACATGGTTAATTATTTTTGTTAAAGAGACACCTAATTGTTTTTTAGCTTTTGTATAAACCCTATGAGAATTTTTAGCTTAAAATCGGTCTTTAAATTTATTGAATCGTAATTTTTATTGTTACACTATATTAAATGGTGTGTTTAGTTATGATTGATAACCTGTATTCACAGCATTGTCAGTTTAAAGGGATTAACTCTATTGTGTTACATTAATATGATTGGTTTTTTGCACTGAATTAAGTTGTAGATTACCAAAGTTTTAACAGTAATTTGTATAACTCATTATTCCTGTTAAATCACTTCAAATATCTAGTCGAGAGAACAGATATTGAATTCTGAAACATATATTCTATTGTGCATTTTGAATTGCAGCTTTGGCTAAACTGAGGTTTAGCATGGGTTTGGTCTTTTATAAGTTGTCCTCACCATTTTTTCTTTTCATTTAAGTCATTTTTACAAGTTTTATATTATTTATATTTGCTGTAATTTTATTGTAGGCAGTTTTTGCTGTTGAATCTGTTGTTTTATATAATGTAATTTTAAGTTTCTTTATACATTTTTAAATTTCTAAATTTTAGTGTAGTCTTAAAGTTGATTTTTTACTTAATTTAGTATGAAGTGTTGTTAGAGATGTATTTTATTATTAGGAAAGGGATATCAGAATGAGCTCATCTTGTTGGCCCAACTCATTATTTGCTTATTCAGAAATCTCACAATAGCAAGAACATCACCAAAACTGGAAACTGTACTTTCACAGCCCTATCCAATGAAGCTGGATATATATAGATTTACGTGACGTCTGTATAACACCACATTTTTTGCCCCTATTTCCTGGTTTGCTTCAGTATTCATTACCCTCGTACACAATTCCACACATCTGTCAACTATCCCTATTTAGAAGCACCAAATATGAAAGTTTTACAAGAGCAATTATTTTTTCCATGCTTAAAAAAACAGTTTTTTTGTTTAATACATGATGTCATGAATATGCTGGAAAAAAAATAACAGAAATGTGAATTGAACTCCATTTATAATCTTTGTCATTTGCATGGAGTTGTCTCGCACATGCAAAACCTCCATAAGCATTTTTAAATGTTGACAGGTATGATATTATACGACCGCAAAAATTTTGCGGTCGTATTATGTTATGGCGCAGTCGTAGGTGTCGGGTTTGTGGCCAGCATAACTTTGTTTCTAGTGGACGAATCATCTTCAAATTTCAATATGTGTTTTCTTGGCATAATGGCTATTCCGGGTCTTAATTTCGGGTTTATGGCCCCACCCGTTTCAGAAAAAGGGGCCAAAAAGGGGTAAAATTGGGTATTTTTGTGTCTGTGGCCAGCATAACTTTGGTTCCAGTGAACAGATCATTTTCAAATTTTAGTATGATGTTTCTTGGCACATGCTTTAGCCCGGGTTATAATTTTATGTTCCTGGCCCCGCCCGTTTTAGAAAAAGGGGCCAAAGGGGGTTAAATTGGTTGTTTTCACATATTTAACTGTAGATTCTTTATTATTTATCGGATTTTGATGGGGTTTCTTTCAGTAAACTCCTTAGAAAATTTCCAATCTGGTGTATGCCAACGGATTTCACGTGGCATGTACCATTCACGAGATAAATGGGGCCCAAAAGGGGCGAATTTCAAAAATTTCATTTTTTTATTTTTAGTCCGATTTTGATGCAATTTTTCCTAAAGGATTCCTAATGAAAAATTATCGTAGCTCTCTACTATTAGATTTTTGGTAACTTGTTTCCTTACCCAGCTATGAGGGGCCGAAGGGGGCCAAAACCGTAAATTTACAGATAACCAAAAAATTTTATTTTTCATCGGATTTGATGGGATTTTTTTCTTTGGATTCCTCTTGAAGTAAGCTTTCAGTACTATGTCAACCGATTTGGCATAGCTCTTACCGTTTCCGAGCTATGAGGGGCTGAAGGGGCCAAAATTGTAAATTTACAGATATTCTAAAATTTTTATTTTTTGTCGGATGTCAATGGAATTTTTTCTTTGGATTCCTCTTGATGTAAGCTTTCAGCAGTATGTCAACAGATTTGGCGTATCTGTTACCGTTTCGGAGCTATGAGGGGCTGAAAGGGGCCAAAATTGTAAAGTTACAGATAACCTAAAATTTTAATTTTTCATTGAATTTCGATGGGATTTTATTCTTTGATTCCTCTTTATGTAAGCTTTCAGTTATATGTCAGCGGATTTGGCATAGCTCTTACCATTTCAGAGCTATGAGGGGCTGAAGGGGACCAAAATCGTAAATTTACAGATAACCTAAAAAAATTATTTTTCGTCGGATTTCGATGGGATTTTTTTCTTTTGGTTCTACTTGATGTAAGCTTTCAGTAGTATTTCAATGGATTTGACATAGCTCTTGTCATTCCCGAGCTATGAGGGGCCGAAGGGGGCCAAAATCGTAAATTTACAGATTACCTTAAATTTTTATTTTTCATCGCATTTCGATGGGATTTTTTTCTTTTGATTCCTCTTGATATAAGCTTTCAGCATCATGTCAATGGATTTGGCATAGCTCTTACCGTTTCTGAGCTATAGTGGGTCAAAGAGGAATCATAAGGAGTCATAAGAGCTAATTTTTATTTTCCCTAGTTTGTGTCCAGCTAATTACTTGGTCAATCTCCTTATTGCGTCCATCTAATTATTGTGTCAAGCTCTTTCCTATGTCCATTCTCACTTTAAATTACACTTTTTCAAATTTCAGTGGACGACATGCTGCGGTCGTATCATGCTGCGCTCGGCGTAGCCCTTTATTTTAGAGTGTTAGGGGATACTTTATGGGGTACGTGTTATTTTTCAGGATCTATAATTCGATTTGGCAATATATTGCACATTTAAACATTAACAATCTACTTTGTTATCAACAAAACAAATATTTGACTTTGCTTTACGGAAGGATTTTATGAATATATTCTTCACTTAATATTAAATATAACCATAGATCGTCAAAGCAATGTTTACACACTAATTAATATTATTTACAAATCTGATTTTGTGAAATATATTGACTCTTTGTCATAGTCAACGCTTGGTGCATTAAAGTGCATGAGAACAAAATTTTTTCTTTTTCAAGTACATCATATAATATGATTAAACCAAGAAACGATTGAAAGAGTATTCAATTTCTTATTGCTCAGTATCAATAAAGATCCCTGTACCTGTCAATTTTATGGTGATATGAACCCTAAGTTTTGAATCTTGAGTGAAATATTGAGATCTGCTTTTATCCATTTAAATATCTTGAAATTAATTTGCTCATGGAACCCCTATTTTCTTTTCATAATTTTCAAAGCAAATCATAAGTAAGCATCTTGAAAATTTTACACAATATTTTGTTATTATTTCAATGTTATTTATGCAGAAAAAGTTACCATTGTCAAATTGATTAATAATCAGGAGTTGTACTACCGGTAAGTTTCACAGTTGACAAAAGAGAAAAGACTATGAAAATTAGTACCGGCAAATATCTCAGTAACAATCACACGGTAGTTATATTTTTAGTTGTTCCTTAAAACTGTGAATTTTGATACCGACAAATATGTCCCATTTCAAGAAGCTACGAAAATTGAAACACTGCCAAATGTAAATATTGCTCATTCCTTCAAAACTAGTTAATTTTTACATTAAATGTACTCATTTTCAGTTTTTCCCTCTAAAATTGATATACATTGGAATTACTTTTCCGACACATGATATTTCAATATGTTGTCAAATGCGACATTATTTTTGGGTCTCAAACACAGAATTTTAAGTTTTCTTAAACTTGGGTCCAAAACACAGAATTTTAAGTTCTCTTAGCTTAAGTATTCTAACATCCTGTGTAATCTGGTAATTTATGTGGTAACATACTGTGTCGGATTAGACAGGATCCACTGTATAATTATTTTAAATGTCAGTTTCATATATAGTAGGAAGAAAAAACAATTTGGAGAAGTACTCTGAGGGGATAATTCGACAATAAATTCATGATGTTGACTAATGAAGCAGGAATTATAGTAATGTAATTTAATTGGTCATTAATTTTAGTTCCTTAACATGTAGGAATAGACCAAAATTTTTGAATTTATACATGTATGCTTTGGAGGGCTTGTCAAAAATTGGGCTAATAAAATTTGTAATAAAAAGAAGAAATGAACTTGGTAAGGGGACATATTTATCTTTAGATTTCAAAGTTGTGAATAAGCTCACAGTTACTTAACAGCTCTACCTAATATGAATCTATAATATTAGTTCAAGAAAGTTCTGCTTTATTCTGTTTGGCAAACTTTTGAAATTATGAATATTTTCATAATTTTTTATGAGTAAGTCAACTTTGACACTTTAATGTAGTATATAAAGTGTTGTATACAAGTTCTACATTTTGCCATCAGTAGTTATTTGAAAGCTCAATATTGAATTCAAAATATTTACATTATTAGCATTTATTGATCAATTAAAACAAGTTCTACATTATCAACTTGTATCATCTTCGTTAACTATTTGTCTTTCATGTATTCTACATTGCAATATGTTTAATAAATTGTAATGTCAGATATGTTTTCAAGCCCCTAAAAATCTACTTGGGAAATTTAAGATTAAATTATATCACATAGTGTTTTACTAGACTTGTAATATCAAAAGATATTCTAAACTTATGAAACAGTTTACAACTCCAGTAAATTTTATCTAATTAAATGGTCAATAAAAGATTATATTTTAAAACACAAATATATAAATATAAATTGATATTAAGTTTATTAGCCTAATACCTAGAAATTAAATGTTAAGCTGCCAGAGACTTAAAGCTTGTGTAATTGCTGACCTGGGTATAAGTGTTAAGAATCTTGTGTAATTGCTGTCAAGCTAGTGTTGTATAAGTGTTAAGACAATCCTTAAATGGCCTAATAATTGGTTATAAATCCCTGGTATATCATTGAATCATTTTTCCTACACACTTATAATGCCTAATTTGATGGACAGATTAATCATTTCAGTGCATCTTAAATGCAATTCTTTTTTCTGAATTCAATTGTCCACAGTGATAAATACTAAATTATCCCCTGACTATGTCAGATAAGCAGGACTGTTGTTACAAGTCTTATAACGCCCACAGGACAGATATGGCCTTTCATCTCCATATATTTTTGAAAATAACCTTGTAAATGAATTCAACATTGTGTAAGTTTACGACGAAATAATTTCTATATCACACTCCATATCAACCTTTGCCCCCATTTTTATCTTCCTGGATCCATTGAGATACTGTAGCAATCCAGGGAAGTTTGTTGGAAAGGGAAGGGTCCAGCTTTGCTTGCTTTCATTGTCAGATGCTGTGCTTGTATTTATTGTTATACAAGGCTTGTTTAGGGAATATTTGGATATGGGATATTTACTACGATTTTTAACAATGGAATATGGAATATTTGAGACAAAACAGGCAGGGATATGGGATATTTCAAAAGTTGTTAGAATATCTTCAACTTTCAAAGGGATATTTTAGTAATCACATACTGGGATATGGGATATTTGGACCCCCTAAACAAGCCTCTAAGGTGTTGTGTACGCATTTATTGTCAGGAGGTAATACTGGTCATAGGTTTAACATCTTGATACACTGAGTGTTTGTTGATACAACAGAATGTTGCAAAAATAAACAGCATTACTCCTACATAGGAGATTGGTATGATGTGACTTAAAATGGAATTCAGTATTGTTTAATTGTTGATTTTACACAAAGTGTTCAAATTACTGAACAACGATAATAAGATGTAGTAACATACTGTATATATATTATTCTGTTATAGTATTGACTTGGAGTGCATTGAGATATACTAATTGTTGATGGTTGCTTGTTTGTAATATCGTGTTTTCTTTAATCAAAAAAAAAATTATATAATCTTTTCAACAGAAACTTGAATAAAATGAAAGTAGTAGATAATCTGTAAACAGTCAGATGTATAATTGTTCCAAGCTGAGTTTTACTGCCACCTAAGAATCTTCTAAAGCCAGTGGTTACAATCTGCACATCTCCTCTTCACAAGGAGAAGATGAGAGGGATTGGATTGTAACCCTCAGCTAACGATTTTACAATTAAGATTTATATATAAATTTACAAAGATGTTTATTTTGTGTTGTCAAACAAATATCATGGTATTGATAAAAAAAAAAAAAACTACCATATACAAAAAGTAATTGAAAAAACTTGTTTTATTTAAAATTTTCAGGGTTGTAAGAATATTTACATGCAAATTTTATCATTGACTTAAAAGAAATTTTAGTATTTACAGATATCATACCCTTTGCTTGATGTTCTATAGTGCTTCCTCATTATACCACCCGTTTTTAACGGCAGTCATTCAAATTTGCCAACCATTTTCGAGGTACATTTTTCAAATATTACATACCGGTAGTTTCTATGTTATTTATTCCCTCAATATATCAATGGTCCCAAAGGTGGCAATATAACAAGGGTGCACTGTATTCTATATTTGAAATTAAATGGGATCAGTAGGCAGATCAGTAGGCAAGAAGTTGCCAAGATACATTGTAAATGGAAATAAACAAGGATTATTCTGTTTAATTGAATGTGTTTGTTCTTTGGGTAGCATGTAGTTGTTACATAGTTACATAGGCAATATTAATGTAATAGTGGAACTCCTGAAAACAGGCCCCTCTAAAAACCGGATTCCTCTATAAACCGAACAATATGTTTCGGTCCGGAATTTTAACCTATATAAATAAGTTAAAATTTCCTCTGAAAACCGGTCCCTCTGAATTCCAAATTCCAGCCATATAGATTGGTCCCAAACGTATATTTTCTTCTAAAATTCAACTCTGAAAACCGGACGACTTTTTTCGCGGACAATGAAATCGACCAAGTGTACTCAATTTGTCACATATCTATTGCCATCTTCATTGATAAATAAATGTATTTGAACAGATTACTGACAATATTGATTGAAATTTACAATAACGCAGGGAAATATCCTGAAATAGTTAAGACACAGCCTAAGCTGACCTTACAGATCATATACTGTAAACCAACTTATTTTCGCTAGCGATTTACTTTCGCGACTTTCGCGTGCCTGAAAATATCGCGAAAATAAATCGTCGCGAATAGTTCATATCCTTATACAAAAGCATTAACAGAAATAGAAAATCGCGAAAATTAATCTCCGCGAACTTCACCAGGAGGGACAAAACGCAAAATAAAGTAGCCGCGAAAATAAGTTGGTTTACAGTATCGCACGCCTGGTATTTGAGTTCGGATTGAGAAGACCAGATTTCAGAACCTCCGAAAACCGGAACCTCTTAAAACCGGCCAATTTCTTTGGCACCAACGGAGGCGGGTATTCGGAGGTTCCACTGCAGTAAATACATGGTCAGCCAATTAAATATGGGGACTCCAGCTGTGCTATCACCCAATATAAAATTTATGTACGATGTATATTCTCCTATAGGTCAGTAACTGTTAATGTAACTAAAAATCTACAGAGTTGGTTATGAACCTTTTACCTTATTATACAGGGTAACTTAAAATCTGCGGAGTTGGTTATTATCTCTTCTTGTATGCACTAGTTTTCATGCAATTTATTGTAGATTTTCAACGTTAACGCAAAAAACTTGGTTTAAAAAGACATTTTTATTTTCTGATCAGTTTGTAGTGATTTCTTAGAGTAGCAGTTAATTAAATACTTTTTACAAAATACAAAGGTGCTTATAGAACAGTCTAGTATATAAATAGTGCGTTTATAGAAAATAGATATTTCTAAATGTAGTGTTAATTATTTATTGCTGTTGACTTGTGTTTTGTCTTCAACTGTTGGAACTTGTGTAATATTACAATATTTTGAATTTCTTCAGCATTCTATTTTTAACCAAAGAAAGTGTTTTGTTGATGATTTTAAAAAATTGATCAAAAGCCAAATTATTTGGATGATCATTAAACTGATTGTCCCATTTTGCACCTTTAAAGTAGATAGTCAAAAAATGTATGTATTATTGAGATTTTTAATCAAGTTATTAATGATTTTCCTTGTTGATATCCATGATATAACCCAGTAATAAATTAGTTCATTGAATTCTTATTTTAAAAGCTATTATGCCTGCTAATTCTATTTAAGAATTTTAAATATATTGAGACAGAATTAAAAAATGAGACTGTCAGAAATAATTTTAATAAGTTGAAATTTGATTTTTATAATGAATTTTAAAGTTACTTGTTTGGATTATAGTCTAAAATTAAGGGAGTATGAGTGTCAATCATATTTTGATATATTTTAAGGAATATAATTGTATAAACAAGTAATGGAAATTGAAGGAAAACTCTAAAGAGAACTGTTTCCCACCTTGATGTTTTATATCTCAAAAGTTCTAACATTGATTTTCAAATCTTTTTGCTCATGTTGTTCTGTTTGCAAAGCTTTGCAAAGCAAAAGGTCAGCGTTTTAAAATTTCTGACAGTCATACTCCCTTAACATATCACCTAAAGAAAAACTTAATAGAGAGCAAAATGTCTCAAATTTATAAACTTTTTACAAATTTTAGCCCACTAAACTTGAACGACTAAGAAGTATATAGTATTTCTGTGTCATGTAAGCCAGGACAATTTTTTTTTAGCTCTAAATGAGTTAAACTATAAATTACGGAGTGTATATAAAGTTGTGCATTTATCATATAGATTAATACAACAAGGATTTATAATATTTTTTTGATACAACGAGAGTGGTATAAAGGTTTCTGTGCTATAATTTCTAGTGTTGACCACCAGATAAATGTGTATTGAAGTCATGAAAATTTTTAATGGCATATCTTTTGTTGTTTACGTTTTACTTGTTGAAATGTACAGCTAGAAGTTGTTCATTATTTATTAATATTTATGTTATAAATGTGTGTTCTTGCCATTATTTCCACTAAACGAGTTTTATACACAAAATATTGATAAAAGGTTGCTCATATATGATACTTTGGATATACAAGATAATCAAAATAACAAACTTTTTTTTTCTCTGCACAGGGAAAACTTTTTTGAATTATGTAACAAATTACAAAAACCAAATGCCCATTATGGCTGGTATTTTTACATTCGATAAGGAACTACTTTTAACTAATTGTACTCGCAGTATGAAAAGAGCGGAAAGCTGCACCAAGTCAAGTAAATGTCTTACCAAGTTCCTATCATTATTATGTTTGTCTCTTGTTTTCATTATTGTTTTTCTGGTGCAGTTTGCTTGTAAATTGTGGCATGTGATTGTAGTTCCTGGCCATTGTAGGTGTTTGCTGTTATCCTATTTTTGTAATCTTAGTAAAAAACAAGTGTCTCTTGGTAATAATAATTCGTACTGAAATTTTGTGACTTTTATTTGCTTTATATTTTCTTAGGTTTCTGTTTACAGTGAACAAAATTTGATTGCTCTACTGAATTTCGCTCTGATGTTTACTATATATATATATAAAAACATCTATAAACAGAGCAACAACACCAAAAACAAGGCAGTAGACTGAAGTGAACAGTACACACATTTAAAAGTTGATATTTCGAGACCTATCCGGCTCTTTATCAAAACACAATAAAAAAGTAAAAATACAGTGAAATAAAACCTATTTACAAAGACTATACTACAAAAAATAAACAAAGTATCGACAGCTATATCATGGATGCTGTTAACTACAAATGTAACATGAGAAGGGAAAAAATAATTTTGTCAGTGTCTGTACATTGAATCTTACAAAATTCTTATTACTCAAACGGCTATAGAGCAAAATATGATAATATAACCCAAAAAAGAAAAATTAAAATTAAAATTACAAAATGGGTAGGGGCGGGAAATTTAGGCTTTGGTTCTCTAAGCTTTTATGTTCATGCTAGATTTAAGTTTTTGCATCCAAAATCGTTCTTTTGCCTGTCTTTGGGTCTCGTTCCAAGATCTATTTTGGTCAATGGCCACAACCTGCATGTCAGTCCAGCTATGTCCAGTGGTGTTAAAATGGATCGCTGCAGCCTGTGATTGTCCTTTTTTCTGTATGTAATTGGGATGTAAATTGATGCGAAGATTGAGGGAGTTCTTTGTTTCACCAATATACTGCTGTTGACATACGGAGCATGTTATCATATATATTACATTTTCAGATTTACATGATAGATTTCCGAAAATTTTGTAAGTTTCCCAAGTTGCTGAGCTTTAGAAAGTTGATGTTGTGGCACTGTATTTGTAAAGAAGGCAACATTTATCTCGACAGGTCTTAAATTGTCCTATTTCTGGTGATTTAATTTTGCTCTTACGAGCATGTCCTTCAAGTTCTTGGGTTGTCGGAATTAAACAATAAATCTTCCACCCCAAACATTCTTAGTGACTCTAGATGTGACATCCTTGTATACTAATATTCCACATGAAGAGGGAATCGAAGCCTGTCGCAAAGTATGGGATACTAGAACTGTTCAATCACCATTAACAGAGTCTTTAGTTAATCTGTTGAGTCTCGTGTTAAAACGTAACAACTTTGTATTTAACAACAAACATTTCCTTCAAGTTAATGAGACTGCTATGGGTACGCGTGTAGCACCATCTTATGCCAACATATTCATGGGCGATCTTGAAAAGCTATGCTCCAGGAAGCACCTTACAAGCCGTACAGTTGGCTCCGTTTCATTGATGACATCGAGATGAAATGGACAGATACTAAACCCCATCTTGATGAATTCATCGAATTTATAAACAATTTTCACCCATCTATTAAATTTACCGTTAATGTGTCAGAGATTTCCAACGCATTTCTCGATAAGACTTCAACACTAGTCGACGGAAAAATAAGCTTTGACTTGCATACTAAACCGACCGACACACATGCGTATCTGCTACCCAGCAGTTGTCATCCTAGACATTGTATTAATGTGATCCCGTATAGTCTCTCCACCCACCTACGTCGGATCTGCTCGGATGACCAAACATTTAACAAGAGGAGCAGAGAGCTTAAAGAGCAATTAGTCAACAGAGGTTACAAAGCACACAAAGTGCAAAAAACAATTGATAGTGTTGCCATTTTAGAAAGAAAACAGTTATTGCAATACAGAGATAAAAAGAATAAAAACTCACGCATCCCGTTTGTTACAACTTTCCATCCACGACTCCCAGATCTGTCGGCCATTACGCGGGACTGCATGAAAGCTCTTCATGTAACACCTAAAATGAAATCCCTTTTTCCTGAACCCCCACTTGTTTCATTCCGACAACCCAAGAACTTGAAGGACATCCTCGTAAAAGCAAAACTTAAATCACCAGAAATAGGACAATTTAAGACCTGTCGAGATAAATGTTGCCTTCTTTGCAAATACAGTGCCACAACATCAACTTTCGAAAGCTCAGCAACTGGGGAAACTTACAAGCTTTTCGGAAATCTATCCTGTAAATCTGAAAATGTAATATATATGATAACATGCTCCGTATGTCAACAGCAGTATATTGGTGAAACAAAGAACTCCCTCAATCTTCGCATCAATTTATATCGCAATCACATACAGAAAAAAGAACAATCACAGGCTACAGCAATCCATTTTAACACCACTGGACATAGCTGGACTGACATGCAGGTTGTGGCCATTGACCATAATAGATCTTGGAACGAGATCCAAAGACAGGGAAAAGAATGATTTTGGATCCAAAAACTTAAATCTAGCATGAACATAAAAGCTTAGAGAACCAAAGCCTAAATTTCCCGCCCCTAACCATTTTGTAATTTTAATTTTAATTTTTCTTTTTTGGGTTATATTATCATATTTTGCTCTATAGCCGTTAGAGTAATAAGAATTTTGTAAGATTCAATGTACAGACACTGACAAAATTATTTTTCCCTTCTTATGTTACATTTGTAGTTAACAGCGTCCATGATATAGCTGTCGATACTTTGTTTATTTTTTGTAGTATAGTCTTTGTAAATAGGTTTTATTTCACTGTATTTTTACTTTTTTATTGTGTTTTGATAAAGAGCTGGATAGGTCTCGAAATATCAACTTTTAAATGTGTGTACTGTTCACTTAAGTCTACTGCCTTGTTTTATTATTCTCAAGAAGTGTATTTTTTAAGATCCAGTATGTCCGGAATGTTGATGTTGTTGCTTTGTTTTGAGACGATTATATATATATTTTCTTTTGATATTTCAGCATTATTATCTTTCTTAAATGGAAATCTATTTTAATAACATTATATATGAGCAGTATTAATAAAGATTTTATATATATTTGTGTTTGACCTTTGTATTTTGTCAATGATTGTTGTGACATCACATAGAAGTTGTTATCCATCATTTTTCCAGCATTTTAAGGTGTTCGGTTGGAAAATAGATAGGATTTCAGATTTGTGAGATAGGTTAAAATTGCTGATGTCACTTTTAGCTGGCCTGGCTTTAGCCAAGGTGAGCTTTTTCTGTCACTTTTTAGCTCACCTGGCTATGCCAGGGTGAGCTTTTGCCATCACTTGGCGTCCGTTATCCGTCGTCTGTCGTCCAGCATCCGTCCGTCCGGCGTAAACTTTTCATTCAAATATCTTCTCCTCTGAAACCACTGGGCCAATTGGAACCAAATTTGGTCACAATAGTTCTTGGGTGGTCCCCTATAAAACAGGTATCCAGCAGGTCCGTACCTCATCCAAGATGGCCGCCAGCGGGGAACATAGTTTTAACATTGGACCCTTTGGGTAAACACATTCAAAGATCTTCTCAGAAACTACCAGTCCAATTATAATCAAACTTAGTCACAATGGTCCTTAGATGGTCCCTTCCAGTAAAGGTATCCGTCAGGTCTGTAACTTATCCAAGATGGCCGCCAGCGGGGAACATAGTTTTAACATTGGACCCT